>CM029638.1:21142490-21327742 GCA_017311315.1 Dendrocalamus latiflorus | reverse complement strand
GATATGCATGTTTGTGTTCTTAATCTTAGGATGATTAATGCAGGCTGGTGAATTGACTAGAAGCAGTTGTAGCTAGTCATAGTGTGATTGAAGATCACTCAAGCACTACTAGCTGGTGGAGTACATAACGCTAGGAACCTTAATTAAAAGCCAAGAAAATGTTTTGGCCGAATTTCTACAGCAATACAATGGATATGTTCTCGTGGATTTGTCTTTGGATTTTCGAAAATCAAAATAAATAGAGTGTTTTTAAAGCAGTTTTTTGAATGACTTTTCGAGTCTAAAAATATATGAGCCGTCCACGTTAATATCTTTACCGTTCACTGTGTATCAAAAACGTAACAAAAACCATAAGTACACACTTCAGTAGTTGCTCTCACATCGCATCTAGAGACCCTGTTTTAATCGGCTTAGACCCTGTTTTAGTCGTAGAGTTAAGTTTAAGTTAATAGAGATGTAATTTTCTTTGCATTGTAATTGCGAAAACTATTACTCTGATATGTAACTATTGGATCGGTAAATCCGGCATGGTTCATTGGTTCTACTCTACTTGTTGTCCATGTTGCCCCCCTATGTCCAATTCCTGGCTCCGCCCCTGGCCTGTCCCAATCACTCTGCCGGATGAGACCAAGTACTTGTTCACGTGATTGTGGAGGAATATAAGACTTGCTGTCAAGCTACTGCCTCTGCTTCCCTCTCGGTTCCCTGATGGAAATTGGCCTCCAAGTTGCAGGCCATTTTTAATATTGATTAACTTGACTGATATATTGTTCCACATATCCACTTCACTTCACTTGTAAACACCTACCTTGTTCAGAAGCAGTGTGTGAAGTTTTCAAGTATGATGGCAAGCATGGAGGAGCCCCTTGTTGGAGGCAACATTGAGAAGACAGAAGGGGTAGGAGAGGAATTGGTGGTGAGTGAGGTCAGAAAGCAGCTGTACCTTGCCGGGCCTCTCATCGCTGCACGGATCCTGCAGAACGTCGTCCTGATGATCTCTGTCATGTTCGTCGGTCACCTCGGTGAGCTCGCCCTCTCCAGTGCCTCATCGCCACCTCCTTTGCTGGTGTCACCGGCTTCAGCTTGTTGGTACATTACCTGCACGCATCCAATTTCATTTGTTGGACCTCCTGAAACTATTAACTGAAGTTTTAACAGCAACTTGAATTCTTTGTCATGTATCTGTTCATTCAGGTTGGCATGGCGAGCAGCTTGGACACACTGTGTGGGCAAGCCTACGGAGCAAAACAGTACAATCTTCTCGGCATCTACATGCAGAGGGCAATGCTTGTGCTCACTCTGGTGAGCGTAGTGGTCGCGGTGATCTCGGTGTACACCGGCGAGATCCTTCTACTCTTCGGCCAGGACCCGGAGATTGCCATGGGGGCAGGAGCTACATCCGGTGGATGATTCCAGCACTGTTTGTGTACGGGCCGCTGCAGTGCTATTGCCGGTTCCTGCAGACGCAGAACATCGTCCTCCCGGTGATGCTGAGCTCAGGCGTCACGGCGCTGAACCATGTGTTGGTGTGCTGGTTGCTGGTGTACAAGCTTGGCCTGGGCTACAAGGGTGCTGCCTTGGGCAATGCAATCTCGTACCTGACCCATGTGTCCGTCCTGGCTCTCTACGTCAGGCTCTCACAATCCTGTAAGAGCACTTGGACAGGGTTCTCAAAGGAGGCGCTTCGCGACATCCTTAGCTTCTTGAGGCTTGCCGTTCCATCTGCTCTGATGGTTTGGTGAGTTGAGTCCCTCTAATTGCCGGTAGAATTTTTCATGTTCCATCTCCAATTGAATTTGATCCTACATGTACACAGCTTGGAGTGGTGGTCATTTGAGCTCCTAGTACTTCTTTCCGGACTTCTCCCAAATCCTAAGCTCGAGGCATCGGCATTGTCCATTTGGTGAGTTACACTTTCAGGGCGAACATCACACTCTGTTTGCCCTTTCCTGATACAAACTGTTGAATTTCCTGCAGCCTAAACACGTGCGTCTTAACATTCACGATCCCGTCTGGGCTTGCTATAGCCATAAGGTGAGACTACAAATCAATCAAACCCATAAACTTTTACCATGCCCATTTCGATCATATAGTTCTTGGGGCAATGATATCCTTTTTCTTGCCTTTGCAGCACCCGAGTTTCAAACGAGCTTGGTGCAGGGCGAGCGCATGCTGCCTGTCTGGCTACCCGTGTAGTCATGGTTCTGGGTCTCGTGGTGGGCGTATCAGTTGGACTTGTTTTGATTTTGGTGCGCAATGTATGGGGGTATGCATACAGCAACGAGGAGGAGGTGGTGGAATACATTTCCAGAATGATGCCAATTCTTGCCGTGTCATTCTTTTTGGATGGCCTGCAGGGTGTTCTTGCGGGTAAATATAGACATGGGTAGCAAAATTTTTGGAAATTTCGGTCCCTTCCGAAATTTGAGTTCAAATTCAAATCTTGAGATGAACTTCAAAAGTTCAGATATTATAGCAAGTTTCATCTATATCCAATATCTAGTTCATCTTTACCATTTTGTTTCCCTTTTTCTCAAAATTGTAAAGTTTCATCAAAATTCAAATTTAAATTACCAAAATTTTAACGAAATCCAAACCGAAATTACCGAAACTTCGGTAATTTTGCTACCCTCTGAATTTTTAGGACTACATCTCCTTGTATATGATGAACAATACGGATTGTTTTGAGCGAACATTATTGACAAGATACTGACTGGCCATGGGGGATACCTGATATTTTTTCCCCAGGTATTGCTAGGGGCTGTGGCCGGCAGAAGATCGGTGCTTGTGTTAATCTCAGTGCGTACTACCTTGTCGGCATTCCAGCGGCATTCTGTTTTGCCTTTGTCTACCATCTCGGTGGAATGGTATTCTACTACCTCACATAAAAAGTTCTATTTTCATAAAAAGTTCTATTTCACTTGTATTTTTCATTTGAGGTTGAAGAAACCTCTCAGAAATACGGGTCTGAACTTGTAGGGACTGTGGTTCGGAATAATTTGCGGACTCGTCGTGCAGTTTCTATTGCTTCTGTCCATTACCTTGTGCACCAACTGGGAGAAAGAAGTAAGCAAATCAAGAACTTCTTCTCGCATGCACACAAATTGTTTGGTCGGCTTGTCAATGTTCATGTTCTCAATGTGTTGTGGCCTATATGTCTTGTTTCTGTAGGCTTTGAAGGCAAAGGACAGAGTTTTCGGTTCATCTCTACCTGTCGACATGACGACGTGATGCATGCAAGATGCACGGGTTTGTTGGGAACAATGGCCAAGGAACTGTGCATGGAGATAAGGAACTCGTCAGATTTGGTCGCTCAGACTAGTGCTTCGTCCCCATGTCATCAGCATGGCACCTCGTTCTAGGAAACGTCAGCCAATGAGCAATCCGTCCTGGTAGATTTTTGTCGCGCAGGGTATAAACTGTTTTGTTGGACAGTGGCACGACACATGATAAGACGACAGAATAACATTGCTGACTAGAATCTGTAGTAGGCATCTCAGGACATTGTATTATTCCTTAATCAGTAAATAGTGCTCACAGATATATTGTTGGATTATTTCATACATGATAATTACCATACCATTGCATTAATATTACAATATTAGAGTTTTAAATAGACCACATGGGTTCGAATTTATAATAGGGTCGCTAGGCCAAATATTTACATTGCATAAAATATGGAAGCGATAGCGGAGACAAAAGTGGTAGGGCACATCCCGCCACAGACAAGCGACTGAGACAACTCAGGTGCCACTGATATTAGTCAGAGACCTGACTAATATTCGAACCACTGAAAAGTCAGTTTGGTTGGCTAGCTAGACTGAGGTGAGATGCTAGACTACTAATAGCTACTCTACTTTCCACCATCATCATCACCCTAGTCCTTGTAGTAGACATAATGGCCCTGATTCACAGACGCGGGGGGGGGGGGGTTTAACATCCCAAAATGGAAATTATTTGTGAAAATTTTAAAACCTTTTATTGTTTTTCCAATGTTTAAAATTTTGGCATTTAATTTGAATTTCTTGATTTGGTTCCTTGCTCAAAATCCGAATTAATAAAATGAAAATCTTGATCAATAGACTGAAAATCAAAGCAAGGAAATCTCAAATTCCCTTGGAAGTCCTAGACTCAAAATATAATAATTTGAAATCCGGATATTTAAAACCAAGAATGGCAATTGAAAACCAATACAAAATCTTTCCCATCCAATTTGCATACCTAAAAATTCAAAATGTGAAATTAAAGAATTATTCCTCAAAACTCGGAGATCTTAAAATTAAAGTGTTGAATCCATAATTTGAACTATGCTTTCAAATACAAAATCTAATTACAAATCCAAAATTATTAAATTCCTAAAATTTCCAAAATTCTTCTTGGGCCCGGCCCATTTCTTTTCCTTCCCCGGCCCGCTTCCTTTTATTCCGTTTCCCAGCCCGTCTGGCCTTTTCCCACCCTCCTGGCCTTCAGCCCACCCGAACGCCTCCTTCCTCCATCCTTCCCCTGCTCCTCCTTGGCTCTCGCTCGCCCGTGCCTGTGTCGCTCCCGCCAAGCTAGGCAGCCTTCGACCGCGCCCGGTCCCCGTGCCGTGCATGCGCACGCCCAGGCCGACCGAAACCCTACCACACGTGTAGCCGTGCACCGCACCGCTACACCACTGTCCGCACGCGGTGTCGACCCATGCCACTCCGCCCTCGCGTCACGCCATGAACTAGCGCTCACCCGAGGCATTGACCCCAGCAAGCCCTACCTCCCGCGAATCCTGCTGTCGCCGTCCCCTCGCCATCTCGTCACACGGCCCTGTGCCCGCCCGTGAACCCCCTGCTCCAAGCCGTGCACACCCGTGACACCCTACCCACCTGGCCTTGTCATCTTCGCGTGTTGCCCACCAGTCAAAGACAACAGCGCCGCCACAGTCGTGCTAGCTCGCCGGCTATAAGAAGCCCCGAGTGCTACTGAGCTCCCGCCGTGCCCACACCGGCCACCGCGCCTCCACGCCGTTCCGCCACTCCGGTGATGCCCCACCAAAACCAACCGCGTCACGGCATGCCCCTAGAAGCCTTCTCCTTCCTCTCTCAAATAATTGAACTCCAGCGCCCTTGGCTCACCTCGTGGCCGTTCTTCCTCGCCGCCGGCCAAAACCGCCTATTCCACTGCCATCCCCTTCTCAGTGGGCACCAGCTCGATTCCTCGGGTGTGGAGCACCACCACGCGGCCTTGATGCTTCCCCAAGCACCACTCTGGCTTTCCCCTCACCTCGGCTCGCCAGCACTGTGCCCCTGCCCGCGCCGCCGCTAGCTTCCGATGCCAACTCGCCTCGATCCCTCTTCGGCCCTGCCAACGCTTTCGGTGAGTCCCTCGTGGCCCCCTCTTGCTCATGCCCCCTCTATCTCTCTCCTTCCTCCCTCCGACTGCCGCTGCTATTAACAGCCTCCCTCGCCGTCCACTCTCCACCGCTGTCGGCCCGCCACAGCGCCTCCTGGCTGGAGTCGCTACCCCAGTGGCATCCTCGCTTGGGGGGTTTCCATTTTGGCCGTCACCGGCGCCTCCCTGACCGCCCCTTGTTGGCAACGCCGCCGGCCGTGCGCCGCCCGAGCCTCCTCTGTTCTGAGCCCATCCGGCCTAACTCTTCTGGTTTGTTGCGCGCATTTCATCAGCCCAGGGCCTCCTCCCACTTGGCTAGCGGACCATGCGTTAACCTCTCAGCCGCAGGTCGCGAGTTCGATTCCACGCTGCACATCTTTTTCTCCTTTTCTTTTTTGTTTGTTCTTTTGATCCATTTCAAATAATAAAACTGAGGAAAATTTGAAAATAACCCATGGAAGCTAATAAATTTATTTAAGATTCAATATTGGGTTAATTATCATATATGAGTAAATTAATTTAGCAAGTTTTTACCACGTAAAACCATAAATATAAACTGCTCATCTCTAAAAATCATGAGACCTTTCTATAAATAGTACTTAAAATAATTGTTGGAAAATACTCCCACATTTACATGTAAGATGCCAAGATTTAAATCAAGGGTCACCTCATACCTGTTTAAAACATTCTCAAAATAATTAGAACATCAGTAATCTTTCGTCAGTATGCCGATTAATCTCTCCCATCCATCTGTATGTCTTGCCTAACCCATGGAACTTCCTTAATAAATAAAAATTAATTGAAGCAAGCTCGAGTCTCAGTATCTTGCAACCAGCTATGTCTATCCACGTTCTGATCTAAAAGCATAATATTCTCGTGAATATTCCTTCAACGCCGATCCTTCCTTTATATCCTTTCCCGGTGAAGTTACTCCATCACTTCGCTTCCACCCAAAAATTTGTTCATCTCCGTCTCATCCTGCAACTCACTACATACCCTTAATCATAAGCAAATTATAAATAAACTCAATTAAACTTATTTGGACTTTTGCTGGATTTATTAATTTGTCATGTTGTTAGTCGTGTAATTAGTCACTGGAGCCACGAAGAGACGACAAGTTCGAGCAGGATCAATGCTTGGAAAGAGACGAAGATCAATAATCCAAATAATCGACTGAGAAGGCTTTGAGTAAGATCAAGGCCGTGGTAAACCAAACAAGGCAAGTCATCACTTTGATCATATTGATCCTACATTTTATGCAAAATTATGTTCCTTTAAATTATCAAATTGCATGCTTACTTTATTATGCAAATGTATGTCAAAGCTTAAGGTAGTTACATGCCTATTTGATGTTTTAAATACTACTATGCCCTTCCTTGACACTTGAATCACCTGACCATTGTCACCCTAGATGTTAATAATAACTTTACTAGCTATAGGTCATATTAAAATGCCATGCTAGTCTTGTCGTGTCCAGGGCGCTAGTGGCCCTGATCATCAATCTTTAAATATAAAAACTAGTTTTGGGATAGTCATGGGATGTATGTGGCTGAATATTTATGACAACTTAATTTATGCTTCTCAAAACCCTAAAAAATCTGCTTACCGGTTTGGGCAGATGGTAAGAGTGGTGGGTGTGGATGTAACAAAAGGTTTGTGGTTTGTGGAATGAACCGCCCAGACAAATTAAGGACTTAATCCTGTGATGACCCCTCCATGTACAATAGTGCAACCACAAGCTGGCAAAATGTATGCTTGGCTGAATAATTTACTAGACCCTCTAGTCATCTCACGGCGACGGGTGTAGTTGGGTAATAAACACCCCGCACAAAATGGGACACTGGATAGAGGTGACGTTGCCAAGGCTAGCATTTGTAGAGAGTGGAGTCCGACTGCGCTAACCTGTGGTGGACATCCCGCACAACCTATGGAAGCAACCCCATAGGAGTGAGATGCTAAATGGCGTGGTACTGTAAAAGCCTCATGACAATTTCTCGATCTACATGTCCAAGGAATCATGTGGGCCTATTAAGCTGATTATCTCTTGTGGGTAAAGATGTACAGTCTCTGTAGAGTACAAACTATTCGAATAGTCATGCCCACAGTCAAGGGCGGACACGAAAATCTTCCTCGAGTTAGTTCTATTTTAAAACTTTTGAGGGTGGGAAGAAAACTGTCAGGCGGATGTAAACATGTCTTTGGAAATTTTCTTGGAGGGATGTACTCCAGCGTTGATACTAAGGTGGAAGTAACCTAATGATCAAAAGCTAGCATAGGTGGATGGAACTATGTAATTGGTGGATGGAACCTACACCGCTATAAATACTGCACAATTTCAAACTCTTTAAAGCATGTTTGTAAAATGCCAAGTCATAGGAATTTTAATTATGATTATTGCAAATGTTGCTTTTAACAAATAAAATAACCTCAAGCCTCACTTGACAGCCTTGCATCTATCATTATTTGCATTCTGTGTGGTGGCTTGCTGAGTACCATTGTACTCACTTTTGCTCAATTACCATCATTCAGTCAATAAGAGAAAGAAGATCAATCCCTACAGTGTCTTAAGGGGATCGAAAGAGTTGGAAGATGAAGAGGCTAAAAACTAGGTCGCGAACCCCAGTTGGCTGTCTATGGGCAAGTCCTGAGGGTCCCAGTGAAGTTTCCGCTGCTATATTTTATTGATTTCGGCCTGAACTGCCCATGAGTAAGTAGTTATTGTATTATCTAAGCTTCCACATGATATGTTTTTGATATACAGTAATGCATCTGTGAGCACTATCTACTGATCCAGGGAATAGTGCGGTGAAATTACAGAGGGTTCTGGGTTGCAAAACCTGGGGTCCGACAGGGGGAGTTGAGAGCGAGGGTGAGCACACACAATCGTGCTCCACGAGGTAACACACAGAATGCATGTAATTATAGATGTAGGGCTAAACAATGGTGGTTTCGATTCTTTTATTTGCTTAAAGCGACACTTTTAATTACCATAATTAAATATCCCTATGACTTGGCGCAAACATGCTTTAACGATATTAAAATTGTCCAATATTTATAGCGGTGTAGGTTCCATCCACCTGTTACATGGTTCTATCCACCTATGCTAGATTTTGATCATTAGGTTACATTCACCTTATTAACAAGGCCGGAGTACTTCTCTTCAGGAAAAAGCCAAAATCGGGTTTACATCCACTCGATAGTTTTCGTCCCACCCACAAAAGGTTTCTGGAATAGAATTAACTTGAGGAAGTTTCCATGCTTGCCCTAGACCGTGGGCACGGCTATTCGAATAGTTTATACTTTACAGAGAATGTACATATTTACCCACAAGAGACAATCTACCCGATAGACCTACACGATTCCTTGGTCATGTAGATCGAGGGATTGTCACGTAGCTTTTCATAGCTACATCGCCCAATTGCCAGTCCACCTAATATGAGCTTATCCGACGGGTAGTGGGTCTCATAAGTTGTGTGAAAAGTTATACCCCAACACTAGACCAGCTGGACTACGACATTTCCACAGATCTAGTGCAGCGGTGTACACATGTAACCTTAAAAGGTGTCCCATTCACACCGGATGTTTGTCCGCGCATGCACTACTCCGCTCCCCCACCGATGGAATGACTCCAAGGTCTAGTAACCCTACTTGGCCTAGTTGCATTTTGTAGACTTGTGAATGTATTGTTTTACATAAAGAGGTAATCATAGGATTAAGTCCTTAATTTGTCGGGGTGATTCATACCAGAAACCATAGTTTCTCGTGCCACATCGGCACCAACCTCTCTTACCATCCCCCTAGACAGGTATAGCATGTTTTAGGGTTGTGAGAAGCATAAATTAAGTTGTCATAAATTACTAGCCAGTTACATCCCGTGACTATTCCAAAACTAGTTTTCATGTTTAAGGATTGATGATCAGGGCAAACTAGTGCCCTAGACTGAACAAGACTTAGCATGGCCTTTAAATATGACTTATAGCTATCCAAGTTAATAATATTACCTAGGGTGACAAGGTTCATGGATTTTCACGTATCAAGGGTGGCATAAACATAACACCAGATCGACAAGTGGGTGTATTGCTACTTTACGAGTAACTAACATTTGCATAGGAAATAAAGCATGAAATTTTGCTATTTTAAATGAACATAATTCACATAAAATATAGGTTCAAAATGATCAAAATATTGACTCACCTAGATCAAAAGCTTGTTCGTCTTGATGATCTTGTGTCACTTCAATCTGGGGCTCATGCGCGTCCTCGAACTCTACTCGGAAGAACGTACTAGAAAGCAAACCACAAACAAGCAATAGCAAATAAATATTAAATGAAAGTTAAACAAACTCTAAATTAAACAAAACTAGTAAAAATAGATAGATCTTGATTTTAAAAAAATTTAGAAACAAGTTTCATCAAATTTGGAGCTACAATGAGGGAGAACAAGCTCTGCAAAGTTTATTTTCAGGAAAAATCCGAAAAATAAATGGAGGAGAGGGAATTCTCTCTGACAGGTGGGGCTTGCAAAATTTAAATTATTTTTTGTATTATTTTTATTCATAAATCCTCAGAGAATGACATGTCACTACTACAAAAAGGGTCATCCTGGACACCTCATCACAGACGATTCAACACAAACTATCAATGATAAAGTTATCACAGATGGTTTTATAGGATAGATTGTCTAAATTCACCACGATGGAAAGAACTGCCTGTGATGACCTACTTATTACAGACAGTTTTTATTCTGATTCCCTTGTGATACATCATAGATAGTTTGGAACTACAAACGTTTGTGATGTCTATACTTATCACATATTGTTTTTGTTCCAAACCGTCTGTGATACAAAAACCATCTGTGATGACCTACTTATCATAGATGGTTGTTTACCAAGAACCATCTGTGATAATATTTTAACTTACCCGCTCTCACCGAATTTGAATTTCCCACTCATCTTGCTAGATTTGCTCTTTAAAATAGAAGGCTCGCCTGTTCTTCTCCTTATCTCCTCTTCTCTCTTCTCACTTCTTCGTTTCTCATTGCCAAATTTTCCCTTAAAAATAGAAGGCTCGCCCGACTATCTCCCCGAGCTCCTCCGCCTCCGGTTCACTACATAAGGCACTTTTGTCGTAAGAGTATCTTATGCAGTGTCACCATCATAACACAACTATGACGCTGATGCCACCAGCCTCTCCTTCATCGGTGGTGATATATCCCCCACCTCTCCCCTCTCTTCCTTCATGATTAGTTCTTGTGATGATTGATGGATGGCTAGTGTTTTAGCCCTTGTTGAAATTCATGTTTTATTGCAAAATTTGCTGATGTTATGCACATGGCTGCTAATAGACTAGACACATACAACCACGGCTTATGACCATGACATACAACTACGGCTTACGACCACAATTTACGACCGCGCGCCTACGAACACGGCATATCAAGCAACAAAATAGCAGCACCCATGTTCTTATGTGCACACATGTAGGGGGAGTTCACTCTATATTTTAAAGTTTCATTAGTATTGATCTATGTTCTTTTTTCCACATATCAAGGATCTTTACTTTGAAACATATCCCTTGTGTATACGTAGCTTGTGTAGTTTATATATACTCATAATCGGGTTGTCATCTAGTTCCTCCATTATATGTTAATGATTGGATGATTCATGACAACCGGATGAGTAAACTTTGCTTAAGAAGCTTATCCTAGAGTATACAATTGTTGTGTATATATTGTATACTCGCAAATCAATATTTTATCTCATTATTTGTTGAGATTGTCATGAATTACCAAAAAAGGAAGATTGTAAAATCTAGTCCCTCCATTACGAGTTAATGGTGAACTTTTGGTGATGAATGACAATTGATTTATGTACTGACATTTTCCATGAGTTGGATGGATATATTAGGTTCCACAAATGAGGATAACTTGAGATGGATTCATGTATTAAGACCATCAAGTCAAGATGCGGGATGGAAGATGGCTTCATGAGTTTGAGGCCATCAAAAAGAAGATGCATCATGAGTTGATGCATATCAAGACGATGACTCGAACGTGAAGTGAAGATATGTGTTATCAAGCTTCAAAAAGATGCTAAGGCAAAGGTATGACTAGTTAGGGCTAAGGATGCGTTCCTAGTCTTTTACTGGTCTCGGTGTTTGGTTGGAAGACCAGATTGCTAGTTTAGGTTGCCGTACTAATAAGAGGGGTCATGTCTAGTAGCTTGAGTCTCATCATTTGTTGATAGCTCAACCTCACTTGCTCTATCTCTCTATGGCATGATGCTTATATTTGCGAATATGTTTTGCAAATAGTTGAGATTCATGTGTTAAATCCTTGTAGCATGGGACTATATATTGCAAATGTATTTTGCAAGTGTTTGAAGTTCATGTTTCCTACCTTGTGTCATAATTCCAAAAGTGTGCAAATATGTTTTCCAACTTATTGGGAATCATGGTTAATCCTTGTGTGCATGATTCTATAATTTGCAAATGTGTTTTGCAAAATTTGTTGAAGCATCTGCACTTCTTACTAAATCGAAACTACCGCAGTGTTACATGTAGTACTACCACTGGGTGGAACTACTGGCGTTGTGATCATAGTACTACTATGTTTGGTGATCGGAAGACTCGTGTGGTTGAGAACCAATGTGGTTGATTACCTATGTGGTCGAAGATCGATGTGGTAGTCAGAGACCTGTTTAGTCAAAGATCAATGTGGTGGTCAAAGACCTGTGTAGTTGAAGATGGACATAGTCGACGTGGTTGAACCAATGTGGTTAGATATGATGTGGTTGAGACCTGTATGGCTGAAACCAATGTCGTCAAAACTGACGTGGTCAGAGATCTGTGTGATCGACGATTGATGACATGGTGGAAGATTGACATGGTCGGCGTGGTTGGAGACCTATGTGGTCGAACCGAACGAAGTGGTTAGAGACCTATGTGGTCGAACTAGACAATGTAGTCATAGACCTGTGTAGTCGAACCACCTGACGTGGTCGAAGACCAATGTGGTCGATGATCAGTAGTATCAGTTCTATGTGATTGGTCCAATCGACTAGTGGTACTACCGGCTATGTGTGAGCGGTACTTCCGAGTTGCGGAATGGCCGCTTGTGTAGAGGTATGTTTTTTCTAGAGAGATACCTTTCAAGAATCTTCCCTGTCCCCGGTGGATCGGTAGTTCTACATGTTTGGAGAGGTACTACCATTGAGCAGTAGTACCAGACTTTGTGTGGTGGAACTACTAGATTTGCTAAGTTAGGGTCATTTTCTGACCGTTGCGAAGGAGAGCGGTAGCACCGGCGTTTGCCTGTGGTACTACCAGAAATGTTAATTTTTGTCCCCAATAGTTAATTTTGTATTGTAGGGTATAAATGCACCTTGTGACTAGTTGGAGATGTTGTTGCTTCACTCCATTTCATTCTTTTGAGCTGGTGTGAGGTTTTCCTCTCAATTGTACATGTGTTACACCTTGTGAGCAAGGAGAATGGCTCTAGATTGCATGTGTTGCATCTAGAGGTAGATTTCGTATCCACTTGAGCTTGTGCATTTGTTGCATGTGGTAAGAGTCAAGCAAGGGGTTTGACTTATTACTCTTGGAGGTTTCCGACTCCTAGACGGTATTGGAGGTGTTATGTGTGGTGATCTTCTCTAAGAAGGTTGTGAGAAGACCTGAGAAGTTGTGAAGGTTGGTGCTCACCTACCCAAAAGCGGGAACGAGCTACTACTAGTGGATTGAGGTGTTTGGCTTAATTCGTGGAGCCGATCCACTTCCTTTGGGGTTATCTCAATGTGGACTAGGGGAAACCGACAAGTCTCTGAGCACCACGGTAAAAAGGAACCATATCTTTATGGTTTATTCTCTTGTGCTCAATTTACATTCAAGCAAGTTACATTTATAGAATTATTAGTTGAATGCCCATGCGTTACTATGGATTTAAAAAAATTAGAACATATTTGTACGCACGTTCCAACAAATTTTACCACCCGTTAGTTTTAGAACATGTAGTATGATAAATTTTAAAATCCGTAGCAACGCACGGGCATTCAGCTAGTATTACGGTGCAGAGAGAGTAGCATTGGAATTGATCTGTCATCATTTTTGTTCTCACTTAACAAAGCAGAAGAAAAATACACACCATTAATGAAACGATAACTTCACTAATCTGAATTATCATCCTCCCATCTCACTATCTTTTACAAATGAAAATCGGGGCCGAGCCAGTCTGGTGCCAACGCCCCTGGGTCCACACCGGCGCACGCACCGCACCGACTCCGGCCAACTCCAAGCGCCAAATTGCCGAAGCCAGCTAGCCCCCCACCGCACCCGCTTGCCGTTCCGTTGTTTCCATCCTGCCGACCCCCTTCCGCTCTGCTCCCCCACCCTACTGAACCCCACCAACCCATCACGTGACACCCCCTCTCTGCTTCTCGCTTCCGCTCCACGCCGCGCTGCTCGATCGCCCGCCCACCTAACCTCCTCCTGCGATCTCGTCCCCCTAGCGAGGCCCAGATTTGGTGGCCCCTTGCTCGCGTACAAGGCTGGCCAGTCGATGGTGTCCACCGCGGTGCAGGTGGGCGTGCTCGTAGTCTTCGTGGTGATGTTCGTCCCCATGGGGCTCGCGGGCTGGCACCTCAACCACAACAAGGTGCTCTTCTTCTCTGGTGCGCTCTTCGTCTCCCTTGCCGTCGGCGTCCACCTCCCCATACCTCCCCTCGCTGCCCTACATCCTCGCCTCCTTCTTCCTCCCCCACCCCGCGCTATCATCCTCGTCGTGCATCCCGTTCCTGCACCGCGCATCGTGGGCGGACGCCGGCACCGAGGGAGCAGAAGGAAGCGACGCGGCAGGAGGAGCAGGGGCGTGGGGAGGTGAAGCGGAGAGGAAGCGGAAGCAAGCGGAGCAGGAGGGGAGGGAGGCGAGAGAGGCCGGGTAGAAGAGGAGATGGGAGATGGTAACTGTTGGTGGAAGTGGAGAAGAGGTATAGTTAGATATGAGAGAGAAGGAGAGGGATGTTAGATAGATGGTCAAGATTTCAGTATTCAGATCGGACAATTGAGAAGGGAGAAAGGAGAATGCACCAACCACCAACTCAAACTTATTAAATAGTAATGAAATTGATTGATCCTAGGATTGCAAACATTTGACTTAGACTTAGATTGTTGGTACACTTTGGTGAACCTATTTGATTTAGGCCTTATTTGTGCTAAACCAAATTGAGTTACGCTTCCGCCTTATATACTTGGTTTTAACCAAATAGAAATAAAAGAAAGTTTTTTAAAAC
This sequence comes from Dendrocalamus latiflorus, assembly GCA_017311315.1. NCBI lineage: Eukaryota > Viridiplantae > Streptophyta > Magnoliopsida > Poales > Poaceae > Dendrocalamus > Dendrocalamus latiflorus. Next base: position 21,313,095 of record CM029638.1, on the reverse strand, counting down.
TGCCTATTCACCTCCCTCTAGTCGGCCTCCTCGATCTTACAAGTGGTATCAAAGTTTGGTCTCTCATTTTATTTGGCTTCACCGCCTAGAGAGTTTAAAGGATGGCGATTAGTAATATAGTGCACCTAGATGAAGCATATCTATTCAATGAATTTTTTGTACGTATAATCTTTTTTTATTCGAAAATACAGAAATATACCCGCGAAATTTTTTTTTACAAAAATATGCTCCAGTCGCCCCCCATTGGGCAACTCAAGCTAATCGCCCAACCAGACACCGACAGAATTTCTGTCGCTGGACTCTCGGGCGACTGCAAGGAATCCCTTTCGTATTGAGCGACTTGCATGCAATTGCCCAATGGATGGGCGACTTGCAATGCAGTCGCCCAATAGGGGGGCGACTGTACTCAGTCCCCCGTGATTTTTTAGAGTTTTGTAAATTTTGTAGTTTTAAACTGGGAAAAAATCTGGTGTAGTTGTAATAAAAGTTTATGTTGACTGTATATTGTAGGTGCATAAAAAATTTTGGGAATTTGTTTAAGAACGATTGACCGTAGAACGATCGATGCATACAGTGGTAAGTTATTTTGATGTTACTGAGAATTAGTGTACAGTGGTAAGTGATATTAGTGTACTATATGTTAATATTGTTAAATGACTTCCTATCTAAATCATTGAATGCGAACAGGTGAGAAAACAAGCTTATGTGAATAGAAATAAACTTCAAACTTCATAATACAGTTGGGAGTAACATGCCGCGTACATTTTTATTACATGCATAAGATTTAGCATGATATGCGATTAACCCACCCAACTGCTCGTACGACCTACTGTGTGGACCGGGGCCACTTTCCCTTCCTTGCCCGCTCGGCGTTGAACTCCTCCGCGGCCTCTTTTGCCTTAGCCGCAATTTCCCTCTTTCTCTCGCGCTCTCTCTCGCGAGCCACCCGCTCCCTACGCGTGCACGTTTCGAGATGAGCTTGCATCTCGCGTTGTATACACAAGGTGTGCTCGTTCTTGCGGCGCTCCTCCTCCAGCAACTCCTTCTCTCGTGTGACATTCCACTCCTCGAAGTCGAGGGTCCATTGGTCTGCAGGGTGGATCTCAAGATCGATCCATTTGCGGTAGCCACATAGGGGCTCTGGAGACTGTAAATACAGGGGAGAGATTGTTAGTGCGTGCTGTGAAGGAGAAAAGGTAGGGGAAAATGGTGCATGTGGTCGTTACCGGCTGCCGATAGGTTGCGGTGTCAAAACGTCGGTTGGGGTAGTCACTGGAGTAGTTTGCGCAACCCCAGTAACGCATACCTAGGCTGATGCGGTGCTTAGACTTGAAGAACTTGCACGTGTCCCTGCACCAATAAAGGGGGGTGTCTCCCCCTCAGGTGGGAGTTACGGCGAATGCTCGGTGGGGATGTCCGGGATAGGGTTGTTGCTACGCGGCCGCTCATTGTGGGGAGCTGACCCTTTAGCACGCTGGGCTTGTTCTACCCGGGCCTGTATAGCTCTTATTTTCTCATCACGGGCGGCAGCTGACCGTGCTAGGTTACGGGTCTCCTCCCATTCCTTCACCATCTTGTCCCATTGCTTCTTCTGGTTTTTTTGTCCATCCCGATGGGGTGAAGGAAGAGCGGTGTAGTGTGGGGTTTGGAAGTGCAGTGTGGCCTGCGAAATGGAATGCATGCACACCAATTTATAGGGTCCGTTTTCTCTCTACTCGTACGTGTAAAGCAGGGGGTGCTACGATATCACTGCAAAAAGGCCCTATTTTGTCATGTCATTGAGCAAAGCCGCCCTCTTTTGTCATCTAACTGAGCAAAGCTGGCCTCTTTTATCATGTCACTGAGTAAAGCTGCCCTCTTGTGTGAGGTCACTGCGCAAAGCTGGCCTCTTTTGTCATGTCACTGAGCAAAGCTGCCCCGTTTTGTCATGTCACTGCGCAAAGCTGGCATGTTTTGTCATCTCACTGAGCAAAGCTGCCCCGTTTTTTCATGTCCCTACGCAAAGCTGCACTCTTTTGTCATGTCACTGGCAAAGCTGGCTTCTTTTATCATGTCACTGAGCAAAGCTGACGCTTGTATCATGTCTCTGCGCAAAGCAGCCTCATTTTGTCATGTCACTGCGCAAAGCTGGCTTCTTTTATCATGTCACTGAGCAAAGCTGGCTTCTTTTATCATGTCACTGAGCAAAGCTGACTTCTTTTATCATGTCACTGGGCAAAGCTGGCTTTTTTTATCATCTCACTGAGCAAAGCTAACCTCTCATGTCTCTGCGCAGAACTGTCCTCATTTTCGTTTTTTGGTCACTGCAGTAAGTTCTCTCGTTTGGTATAAATAGCACGGTTGGGGTCCCATGACATTGTACGCAGAGAACCCTGTAAATCGAACAAAGAAGTGCCTTCTCTTTCGTGGTGAAACATACCATGTCGGAAGCCGAGGGGCCAGTCGGATTTGGGTCACCGAAGGAAGACCTTCCCTTCGAAAGGAGGGAGATCTTCGGTCCACAGTACCGCTTGATACCAAGACGGCGTGATCAACCAGCGTGGCCGAAATGTGGACACAACGAGTACGCGGTTGTGCAGATCCTGGATGCCCCGTTCGATGGCGGGTGCCATTTCTTCCGATGCCCACGTTCCGGGGTACAAATGACTAATAGTACATTTTTTGTTATTGCTTATGGACCCTCCATGTTTACCGTCCTTTCCCGCAGATGGCGAAATGCGACTTCTCCCGCTGGATCGATCCTCCTCATGAACGGTATATTGACCGTTATGTAGATACATTATGGGATCGAATATTGGAGTTGGAGGACCGAATCGAAACTCTCAATGAGGAGAACAACGACCTTCGCCAACAGATGCAACGCGAGAGGGGCAACGAGGAGGTCGTGAACATAGGAAGCTCTTACGATCCCACATGTTGCTGCGCGAACCCTAGTTGTATATGTGCGTGCCACTACCACGATGGCCAGCCACGTCCGAGGCGGCCCCCTCAGCAATTCTCCATGTGGGTGCCACGAGGCTCGTTTGGCATATAGGCAACGAGGGTTATGGTGTGTCGTATTTTAGTTCTTGGTTGTAGTACTTTCCATATATGTACCGTAGTATGTACCGTAGTATGTACCATAGTATGTCCTGGTTAAGTACTATGTTGTTAAGCATGTCATAGATTGGTTGTTATCTTCGTGCGGTTGTAATCATGAGCCACAAAAGTAACGTATTTTAACGGACAGCAAATACATCTAGTAAATAAGTAAACAGAGCAATACTAGGCTACCAGCACAACACCAACTACATTACAGAAAAGGATGTAACATGCAAGTTTTACAAATGGTACATAAAATTTAGCTGTAGGCTCCAACAACTACTGATCAAGACATGCATTGCATCGTCTAGCTGTGTGCCCCTCCTGACCGCATCGCCCACAACGTGCACCCGGTGTTCCAGCTTGTGATTCATCCATGTCATTTCTAATACGTCGGCTCTGTCGCCGACCCTTCCCAGCCTTCAGCATGTTAACATCCGGAACTCAGGTCCTCGATGCAATGTCCAAAGTGGCGAAGTTTCCCACCACCCTAGACCCCCGGAGCTCCCCACACCAAGCCTGCAGTATTCTCTCCTTAAAGAAGTATTCAGACATGAAGTTCGAAGGATCCATGCCCACGGTCCCGCATGCAGCGAGGACATGAGAGCATGGCTTGTGTAACAAGTTAAGCTTTTGCACGAGCAGCTAGGTTCGTTTGCATGATCTCCAAGGCATACCTCGTGGGTAACAAGTGAACGAGCCGTCCCAAATCCGGCTCTATCACGGAGTATCACCTCAAAACGATGCTCTCTATTGCCCATGACCTGCACTGTGTGTAATTGACCCTTTTGTGCCTTCGTCTCCATGTACGCCGTAATTTTGGACGAATACAGGGCTTCGGGATTGGCCGCATGAAGTGCGGCAGTCGCGTGCCTCTCCCTGAAGTAGCGGATTGTGCTGTGAAGAACACCTTTCACGATGGCGACAAGAGGCTGAGAACGGAGACCCCTGAGAACCCAATTGTAGACCTCGGCAAGGTTAGTTGTCATTATTCCGTACCTTGCGCCATCCGTGTCGTGCAACAGCGACCACTTCTCCAATGGTTTCCCCTCGATCCACTGCGAGAAGCACTTGATATTTCGTGAGCTCCTCCTTCTTGGACCACTTGGGTTAGGCTCATCGATTGCTGGCAAGCATTGCGGTTGTGCCGCCCCAGGAGTGACCGGCCCCTTGCTCCTCTCTTCGACGTTCTTCCTGGTGTGCTCATCCAACAACCCCCACAAAGCATCAAACTTCCTCTGCTGGTTCTGCCTAGCCAGCCTCTTGAATAGCTTCATCAAAGATTGTTTTGGGAATTGCTTAAAAAAGTTTGCCCCTAAGTGACGACTGCACCACCGGTTCCTCATGTCCGGCCAAGGAAAGGGCTCCTCAGGGTCTTCTTGAAGTTTTCTTATTTCCTTTATAATACCGGCGTGGCGATCATGGATTACGCACACACCAGGACGAGTGCCTACAACTCCAGCCCTCACATGTCTCAGAAACTACAGCCAGCTCTCATAGTTCTCACTCTCCACAAATGCAATGCCCAGCGGCAATATTTGATTGTTACCGTCAACGCCTATGGCCGTCAGGATCTGCCCCTTGTATTTGCCTGTCAAGAAGGTCCCGTCAACTGAGATCACTGGCAGCATGTGCCTGAATGCTTCGATGCTAGCACCAAATGCAAAAAATGCTCTCTGCAACACCGAATATCCTGGTGGACTTATGGACGGCTTGTCGTGCACGGCGATGTACGTGCCCGGGTTCCTTTCCTGCAAAACGTTAAGCATACGAGTAAGGTTGTCGTACGCCGCCTTGAAAGTGCTGAATCGTTTTCCAACGCCTTTTGCTTGGCACGGCATGCCTTCGCGTAGCTAATCTTATACTTGAATTTATTCTCGATAGCTACCACAATATGCGTGGCCGCTATGTCTTTCTTCTCCACTATCTCCCCATACATCAAATTGGCTATAAATCCGGACGTCAGGTTACGATGCCTCACCAAGACAGTGTTTAGAATGCAGGAGTGCGGCTCAACCTTGGACACAATCCAGTGAGTCTCATAATTGGGTCTATGTGCATGCACTCTCCAAGGACAACCAGGCTGCTCGCACTTCATAGTGTACTGCTCCTGACTTGATTTGACGACGCAAAATGTCCGCTGCATTGAAAGGGCCCAAAGTTTGATGGCATCCTGCAGGGCTTCCTTGTCAGCAAACATAGCATGCAACCGAACCTCTGTCTCATGATACTCCTATGGCGATTCATGCTCATCATGTGTGGAAACACCCTCTGCATTAAACCGGTTCCATTCATGGGGGATGGGAACTTCATCCTCATCAGAACTGTCCTTGTCGTCGTCCTCTACAGCTTCCTTTTTATCCCATGCCCTCTAGTCATCAGAGTCCATCTGCTGCACGATGTGCTCATTATACTCTCCTTCATCGGCTTGCCCAGTTGCCTCTCTATGGCTTGACGGCTGTAACTCTCTTCCATGTACCGCATCGGCTTCATGAAGACCAACTTCAACATCTTCGGCAACATGCGGCCCGCTCGAGCTGCTAGCACCTCCCACAGCAAGGGCAGACGCACGAGCTTGCGCAGCTGCTTGTAGTGAGCACAGTTGCACAAGCAGCACACACTCGTATCCACGGCACCGGCACCCTTGCACAAAGCCCTTCAATGAAGCAGAGCTCACCAAGTCTTCAACTCCCATCTGATGTCCATGGGAGACCGGCTCCAAAGCCCTTGCACAACGACGCTGGACACCTCGGGGTCCAATGAAAAACTTTGGGTCAACCAATGCTGCACATCTACCATTCGAGCATTCTCGTCATCCAGAAGTACGAGAGTGACCTGCGGAAAACCGCTCAAATCCACACCATTTGGACCTTCACGAATGGTTCCAGCTCCGTAATACACTCTCAATGTAGTAGCCATTGATGATGTCGCCCTGCATATATGTTTCAATTTTGCGACATGTCAAATAATATCGCACAATACTAAACTTCCTATACTACAAATTGTGGTAAAATTTCTATACTACAACATGTTCTATACTACAAAATGTATACTAAAACTTTTTTACACTAATATTTCCATACTAAAATTGTACTAAATTTTGTACATCTAAAATTTCTACTAACACCAATATTTCATATAAATAATAATGCACATACAACATAATAAAAAAAATACCTGGATCCAAATGGATGGAATAGCTTCCACTCCTCCTTCCTCCCTCACCTCCTCCTCCTACGTTGTCCTCCTCTCCTCCTCTTCTCCTCCACTTTTTCTTCTCCTCACCTCCTCCTCCTAACCTGTCCTCCTCTCCTTCTCCTCTTCTCCCCCTCCTTTTCTTCCCCTTCCTCCTCTCCTCTTCTTTTCTCTTCTTCTCTCATTTCTTCTTTGTGCGAAGAATGAATGGAAAAAGTGGTAGGCAGTGGGCGGCGGCCGGCTGTGATATCTTAACACACCCCTCTGTCACCCTGGTGTTGGGCGACTGCAATTACAGTCGCCCAACCGTACAGTGACTGCAACTCAGTCGCCCAACGCTCAGGCGACGGCAATGATTCGCCCAACGGTTCCCATATTTACCAAATGTCGCCTCCCGGTTGGGCGAAACGTTGTAGTTGCCCCTCCATTGGGCGACTAGAGCATATTTTTGTAAAACAAATTTCCGCGGGTATATTTTTATATTTTCGAATAAAAAAAGATTATTTGTACAAAAAATTCTCTATTCAATGGCATAAATTATGATAACTGAAAAATTCGCATGATATGTTATGTTAAGGCCATGAGCTCGAAAATATGGTAGATTCTAGATGTGCGCTTTTCTCTTCCTTGGATTCTCTTACTCTAACAATTGAGGAAGAGAAATGCTCATATCTCGACGCTTAAGCATCTAACATTTTATTTAGTTCAATATGCAATCGTGAGATCGCTCATGAGATATGGACACATCTTCAAGATAATTATGAAATGTCCACCTCAACCAATGAGGATTGCAGACAAGAGTGGATGTCAGGAGAATAATACTCAACCTCTAGCTTCGACGATGAAGAATCCACAAGTCCATCCACATTGACTCAATACTTCATGGTAAAAGGTAATAAGAAGGTAAATAATGATAATGACAATGATGAACCTTTTTATGATCAGTTGATGGATATATTAGAAGAGCTTAATGAATTTCTTGGACAAGAGAAGGCTAAGTTTAATATTTTGAAGAAGAAATATATCTTTTTTGAAAAAAATTATGATGTGCTAAAAGAAAAATATGAGTCTCTTCTTTTCAAGGAATACTCTAAGCCCAAGGTGGATGTAGGCTTTACATGTAATTTATTAGATGATATGCCATGTATAGCTCCTAGCCCCTGCATTTCATCTAAAATTAGCATATATATCTCTTGTGATGATTTGCTAGATATGCCCTGTTACTCTAAATTAGATGCTTCTAATTCCTCTATATTTATTGAGACTAACCTTGTATAGAAAAATAAAGAGCTCAAGGACCAAGTCACAAGATTGAACCATGACTTGGAGAAGTGCTATAAAGGGAAGGCTTCTCTTGACAAACTTTTGAGTATCAAAGAAAGTCAAATGATAAGAGAGGTATTGGCTTCATCTTCAAGAAGGAAAATAGCAAGACAAGGCATAATGCAAGGCACATGAAAAAAAATATATCAAGTTTCATGGTTGCAATGAGAAGGGTCACTTTGCCTCTAAGTGCCCCAACAAGGTAGATGACAAAACAAGGTCATCAAAGAAGAGGCAAACCAGCAATGAGCAATACAAGAAGACAAAGAATGGAACAAAATGCCAAACTTGCTATAATTGTTAGGAAAAGGGACATTTTAGTAATGATTATCCCAAAGGTATCATTCCTAAGCCATTTCTTTATAACGAACATTATTTTCTTAGGAAGGATAAAAATGGCAATGTGTTTGCTAGGAATGTTAGTTCACCAAAATTTATTGTTAGGACTATTTTGTTGCCCAAATCTATTATGACTAACATTCATGGACCCAACCAAGTTGTGGGTACCAAAATGCGCATAAATGCTTAGTAGGTACTTGGAGAGGCATTGGATGCTTGGCTTATTCATGAAGAGGTGAATTCCACCATGTGCAAAATGGAGTCAAGGTTGAGGATGATCATTCCATATCAAAAACCAATGCTATCTCAGTAACAAGTACTTACATTCAAGTATTTAGCCCCTAGCTTGTGTAGGTTGTATTGCATAAAAATTTATTAAAAAAGGTGCTATTGCTCTTGCCCTATAAGTTCTTTATTGTTGTTGGTGTTCTAATACCGATCTTAGGTATGATTTTCGGGGAATCTCTTAGAAGACTTGGTTTAGATCATGCAGAACAGAGACACGGGAATTTTATACAGGTTAGGGCCTTCTCCTGGGAGAATAATAACCCTACTTCCTGTCTAGCTATAACTCAGAGAAAATTATTACAACCGAGTGTGGTGTGAAAATGTCTAGCACTATTGCTCAAATGAGACAAAATCCAATCCATCTCTTCTCTGGCATTAACCTTCATATAGCTGGTGAATTGGCGGCCATTGTCTCATGCCAGAAGAGGCCTTAACACTTCAGATAATAACTATCTGACAGATGTTATTGTCAGAGAGATGTGGTGGCCATTCGTCATGTAGTGGTTGTTGTCAGAGAGAGATCTTGTGCGGTTATTAGGAATAAGCGCACATTCTAACTGCCTTGTCAGACGACCTCATGATCTAGTAGGACAATGTTTAAACAAGTCGATTAGAGGTAGACGACTCGCGGAAGGTCTACAATTATGAGGTGATCGTAGGATATCTTACAAGTACATGATTGTAGAAGGACTTACGGCTATGCGGTCGTAGCAAAGCTTACGACTAAGGAATGGTCGTAGAATAGCTTATGACTACTCCCTGAACTTTCTCCCTTATCGATAAGGGGTATATTCGATATATATAATGACATAATAATTATGAGGATTATTCTATCCTCATGAATTGTAATGATGAGCAAGTTGTGAGTGGCATATTAAGGGGGAGTGCTTAAATTATATTCATGTATAGCACATTCCTAAGTGTGTTGTCGAGAAGAATAGTCTTTGGAACTCAACCCCCGAAGACCTTACACATATAGCCCCTTACATCTCAGTGATCAAAGCACTGAGGGACAAGGGTCTTATGGGCTAGCACGTGGTGAAGGACTTCATCACGCACCGAATCAGTCCCCTAAAGTATCAATGCAGGATCGTATGGCACAATCAGAGGGGGTTGAATGATTGTCTCCGCTTTTTGAACCTAAAACCAAAAACTCAAACTAGAAGAAAAACGATCTAACTTCCAAACGTGGAATCCTACCGTAGAACACTCGATCATGTGCACAAGCTTGATGAAGAATCAGTCCGCACGACATTCGACCTCTCGCACAACCACTCACAACAATCGCGTATCATTTGACTGCTTGACCAGATTGACCGCTCAATTGAGAACTGGCCGAAGACAACACTGCTCATAGCACGTCGGCGAGAATCGAAAAAGCAACACTTAGGAAAATCATGTCACAAATGAACTTTTCTTGGAATAGATTTGATCTATTATTTTTTGTAACAAGTTTTTGGCTACAAAGCACCCTCACGGCACCCCTAAACACTTTCTCAATGAAAACCCTAAAGATTAGTACGTTAGCCTAAGCCTCTCCCTGCTTTTATAAGCCAACATCCCTAATCGTGTCCAATTCAAACACGAACACAACACCTAATATCTTCCTCAAATCAAGGGACCCAAAACCCTTCCAAACATGAGTTTTATCAAACTTTAAATCTTCCATGTTACGGATTCGATCCATAACGTTTCTCCACATGAGGAAGCCTCCAGCACCTCCTATATCTTCGTCATACACCATCACCATGTATCAAAGCATCCAGGAACGCACCTCCCGTAGCTTCTCCACGAATCTTCACCTTTGATCTCTATGTGCTCTAGCATGAGCCCAACCACCTCGTGTGACATTCTCAATCATTTAGACCTTAGATTTCCCCTGTCCAAGTCCCGATCCTCCTTGTCACTGACCATGATCATCTCCACACTCACCTGCACATCAAAGACCAAAGAACCATTTTCCCGGCACAAGTTCTTTCCATCTTGACCATCATCAGAATAACCACTCATAACACCCTTGTCCATGCAGAACAAGACCAAGACCATCCACAACCATCAACCTGGTTGTACATGACCACTCATCTCAATGCTATCTAGAAAACAAAACAATCGAGTACCAAGTCCTTCCGACTACATCTCAGATAGCCGATCACAACACCCAGTGACTACCAATCACTGACCATTGAGTACCCAGTATTTCCAACCACTGAGTACCACGAACACTTGATCACCATGCACCCGCCAGTCAACCCACTGGCCTAACACAAGTACTCAAATATCACAAGGAGTAAAGTACTCGTAGCGATAATGAAGTGTTCGAGTACCAACCGTGAAGCCTACGGCAACTAACAGCGTGGTCTATGACAACCAACCGAAAACCAAAGACAACGACAGGACTATGAGTAAGTTAGTAGCCTGCAAAGTATACAAGTATAATAGCAATCTGCAAAGTCTACGAGTAATCAACTACAAAGACTACGAGTATTGATTACAAAGACTACGACTATCGCTTACAAAATCCAAGATCACCGACCAAAAAGATTTACAACTACCGATCAGTAAAAGTTATGACTACAGACCAGTAATGTTTACAACTAACAACCAGTAATGTTTACAACTAACAACCAGTAAAAGTTACGACTACCCACCAGTAAGATTTATGACCATGAAAAGAAATATTGTAGCTTATGATCATCAATCCAATAAGGTCATTTTGAGGTGGTCGACTTACTGTGGTTGAAATGAGTCATACATAGTCAGTGCTAGACATGGTCGTAGTTGAATGTGGTCATAGTCATAGTCAAACATGATTGAAACTGGGCATAGTCATAGAACCGTTCAATAGTGGTCATAGCTCTGTAGTCAAAGCATGTCGTAATCGTACAACCGAGGTCGTAGCACTGTGGCCGAAACATGCCGTGGTCAAAACTTGTTGTGGTTGTAACTTGTCATGGTCGTAAAGCTATTCAGCTGTGGTTGCAGCATGTCATAGTCGTAGTCGGTTGTTGATCGAAGTCTGCGTGGTCAAGCTCGTGCATGGTCGTAAAGCCTTGCAATCTTTCGAAGCCACTTGAAAACGATAGAAACCCCACTAGAAGCATCAAAAGCACTCAAAAGCCTCAAAACCACTCGGAGGAAAATTCTGTAACCGCTATTGACTAAAACTTTCGCAAACACAAATTCCAAAGAAAACCAAATGTCAATTATTCGTCATTTCTTTTTTTCACAACCATCCATATGGTCTAACAATCGAGCACATCCCATGTGGATGAACTCAGGAGTTTCATATTCAACCAGGGACTACGGGAATAGTAAGTGATAATGGTACTCATATTAGTAATTAGATTACATTTTTTGAGTTCTGTTTATCGACTACCATGCCTGTATGTTCAAACCTTGATTTGGAGGAAATCAACTCCTGGTTCAAGGCTATCTGCGAGAAGGTTCCATCACTTGAGGTGGAGGCTCCTTGTATTCTGGTGGATGTGTCCACCGAAGAGTGAGAAGAACGCCTAAAGGTAATCGAAAGATCAACTTCATCTTTAAGACTACATAATCATAGAGCATGACAGAGCGTAGGTATGAATTACCATCAAGATGAACAAGGGGTCGAATTGATGGTGGTCAGAGGAGAGGTGGAGAAGGTCAAGGCTCCTCCAGCCAAGTGGTGTCGACTTGTTAAGACAGTCGACAAGGACAAGGGGAGCACGAGTGCTATTGTCCCCCTTGCCATTCTTCCCGCGGCTACTCTGAGTGCTCCCATTCAACAATTCATTGCGGACACGAGTACTGCAAGTGAAATAGGAGCGGTCGTACTGGAGCAATCGACTCCTAAGATCAAGGTACCCTTCTATTACCATACTGAAACTCATTCAATAGGCACATATCGAGGCTTTATGAAGTGACTCAAAAAGGAAAACTGAAAGAATTTTATATCTTTTATGAAGAAGACTACCGTAACAACAGATCCTATGATAAAAAAGGAGGCTATCCCAATGGTCAAAACTGGTACCGACCATCAGGAAGGACAAGAGGGAGGAGCAGTAACTCTTGCTCCAAACTTTTGATCAAATGTGATCGAAGGAGTACAAGACTCTCGACATGGTATGGTGAAGAAGTTCTTATTTCCCCACGACCAGATGTGGTTGTAGGAAAGAAGTAAAAAAAAACCCCTCTCTAGGAGGGTTCCTTCTAAATTCAAACTGAAGGCAATAATGATATCAAGTTACGAAGATACAAGTATAAATACCACATTTTACCTTTATGCCTTCTCGAATGTTGATTCACTTTTTGTGATTCTAGCTCGGCCTCTCCATTGCCAAAGGATGCTTCTACCGAGAATCCCCCTGCGGCTTTGCCCGTAGTTGAAAAGACGGTGGAGATGGTGATCAAGAAGACAACCACAACTGTAGTTGGGGCTGCTGACGAAGCTACCAAGACTGCGACCACAGAAGTACAAACAACAGAAGTTAAGGCAAAAGTACCTATTCAAGTAATAAAAAATCCTTCCAATCATCACGTTGAAGAGGAGATCACTGAGGATGTCCCTGTTCTCTTTCGAGAAGGTATGCCAAAAAAGAAGAAGAACAACATAACTTCTTCTCTTCATTTTTAACTCTCCCTTTGTAGTGAGATCTTCTTCTGATCGAGCTCCGATCTAGGTCCCACACCGCAAAGACCATCTAATTAAGGGGTACACCTTCGACAACTAACATCTTGAGAAGGTGAGGTGGAATAAGGTCGAAGAGCTTGACCAACTCAAGGATTCTGGGCAGGTGCTCGGCAATTTTGCTCGTAGGAGTATGAATGCAAGTATCAAGAAATTGAACATTCATACCTGGCCTTTTCTTGTTTCTCACTGTCCTTCTTTATTCAGAGAGCATTAGAAGGCATGGCAACTATGGCCGAATACCATCGACAGCTTATACTCCTACGACAAGAGAATGTTGAGCTCTCCAAGAAAGCAGCGGCATTGTAAGTCACTGATCTATGTAGTCAAATTTCATCTTTGCTACACATCTAGTCTTTCATGTCTGCTTTTAATCCTTACAGGTCTAAGCTCGACGCAGAGTTCTTGGCTACTGCACTCGAGAATGAGAAGGCCGATACACAGAGGCTAAAGGAAGGAAATACCAATTTATCAATAAACCTCGTGAAGGCCAACTCTGTAGCCAAAGCTTTATAAGAGAAAATAAATAGTAAGTTTCGTACTCAAAACTATTCATTTAGACATCTTTCTTGCCTTCCTTTAATCCTTTTCTTTTAACAAAAAAGAGACCTAGTCGAGTAAGCTGCACACTGAGGTCAAAGAGAAGGTCGAAGTGATTGGAGGCTTACTCGTATTAGTAAAAAAGATGAGAGAATAAAGCTACTCGATACTCGACTATCAGGTAAGAAAAACGAGATATCCATCTAGTTCTTGTATGATTTATGTGTTTATATCTGATGTTTATTTGCTAAGTGAGTTGGTTTTATGTTGTATTTGTGGTCCTTTCATTTTAACAAAGAAGAGGAAATTGTTAATTTGACCATTTAAGTTATTTTTTATCTTTGGCTTATGTGGTTTTTATTTGTAATTGCTTATTTGGAAGTTGAAGGGTTTCATAGCGAATCCTTCATTTTCAAAACATGTTCCTTTTGGAAGAGAGTTGGTTCAATGAGTGCTTTATTTACTTCTCTTGTCAAAGAGATGATCCTTGTAAATTGAAATGATCTCTCTATGTCATAAGTTATTCTCTTTTAAAAATGGTCTATTTTGAAATGAAGTGATTTTTAGAGGTGGATTTTTTTGTTAAGGAGTGAGTAATTCTTTACTTAAGGCATGGGAAAATTGAATGACATGTTACATTTGCATATGCACTAAAGTATTGCAAAGACTTGAGATGTGCTAGTCTCTTCAAGCTATTTGTATGAAGTCAGAGTTCGTGTGATGTCCCGAGTATTTTTCATGGTGGGTATGAGTTGAAAGGTTAGAGTTTGCAAGTAGGGTTGAGAAGTGTAGAACTCGGGGGTGAATTCCTTAAAGGCGAAGAGAATGTAATGTTCCTGATATTCTGATTGTGAATTAATTTAATTAATTAATTACTTAATGTTGTCCTGCAGATAATTACAATCAAGTGATGCCACTGTTTTTTGATAGTTTAAGCCTTAATAAGATTGAATTAGGTCTGGCCAATATGAGAGAGTTGTATATAATTTTATTAGCTTTCCATAAAGTCCTAGATCATTAAATGCTAAAAAGTGCTCGTGCCTTGTCATCAAGTGTTGAAGGTACTTTGTTGATCGCCTAGTAATAATTGCGCGTCTTATTTGGGTCAATCTTGAATTGAGAGCGACGAGTTGGTGCCATATCATTTTTGACCTCCTTACTCCTTAGTTTGGAGCAATTCATCTTAATGTGGTTTAGCTCACCACATGCATAGCATCTGATTGGACCTCCTCTCCTTCTTGATCTGATGTTAATTGCCTTGGTCACCTTGTTGGAGAAAAGTACAAGCTGCTTTTCTGGAATTTCCAATAACTGTTTATCTAAAATAGATTACAGTGTAGACAAAAAAACAATAGAGAAACTAGATGAACTGTCAGCTTAGTTAGCACTAAACCCAAAAATTTGACTTGTTTATCCTGACTAAAACATTAATCTCATATGTTTTCATCTTGGAATGAATCATGGAAAGTGGGTATTTCCATGTTAATAGAATGATTAATAGTGGTGACTAACATATTCCAAATAGACATATCCAAGCATTTAAAATTTGACGAGCATTGTCAGAATTAGAGTATATGACATCAACAGATTGTAAATCACTAACAATTTTATTGAAGTGATCAAAATATGGTTCTACTGATTCTCCAGGTTTCATCTCAAATTTAGAGTACTTCTTTTTAAATTGGTTTGACGAACACCTTTAGCAGACTTGGAACATTCATGATAATTAGCTAGATTAGTCCAAATTTTGTTAACAGATTTCATATGGGCAACTCTGACGAACTCGTTTATACTTAAACCTTGCAACAAAATATTTCTAGCCTTAGTATTAGCTTCAACATCAGCAGTATTTTCAGTAGTAACAATAGGAGGCACTACATATGAATTTTTAGCTTTTTTCCAAATAGTATTACCTTGTGCTTGTAGGAAAATCTCAATGTGTGTTTTTCAATAGATATAATCTAATCCTTGAAAAAATGGTAGCTTACCTGAAAACGATCTCGATCTGATACCACTTTTAAGTCATCGATGGTAATCAGAGGGGGAATTAATGTAATCTGCAGCAAAAACTTTTTCCTCAAATCTACTATATTCTGATTGTCTAATCTGCCAACATAGCAAGAACATAAAAATAAAATGACAGTAAAAGAAAAAAATATTTTTTGGTACTATATCAAATACTGTAGCAAAATATTATAGCAATAATTACCGATGCTGTAGCAAATTAAAAAAATGGAGATGTCGTTTTCGCTGGTTGAACTTGTTGGAATTTTTTCTTTGATTGCGCTCGTGTTGCTTCGGCTAGAGTTGCGCTTGTGCCGCTAATCTCCATCTCACGAATGTGACTTGCTGATGGGACAACACCTCTCCTCTGCCTGCTATTCACGTGATGCGTGATGATGCGAAGAAGCACCGTTCTACTCTCTGTTCACTTCACTGGAGAGAAGTAATAGAGAAATCTTCACGAAATGTGTCACCACTGATTTTTTTCAAAATAGATTTGTTTTTTTATTCCTATATTATCATGTTTGCAACAATAAAGTGCTCTCCTAACACCCTTTAAATCCTAGTATAAAAAATGCATCTATCTAGCCTTTGAGTTAGCCTTTAATCCCATCTCTATTTACAGTCTAAGATCCAAACGAGTTCTTCTCCAATTCTAACAAATAAAGGATCTGAAACTCTTACGTAACACATGTTTTTCAACTTTTGTCACACTACCCAATGTTATACACTCCAAAATTGTCATGTGTCGTAGCCTATGGACCGCACCTCCCTATCTCCAACACGCATCATGCATATTTGATCTCCACGTGCCCCAACTCGAGCACGACCATCTCCTCCAGCATCCTTGACCCTCTGAATCATAACTTTGGACGAAGCCATCTTCTAGTCCTCACTGTAGACCATGATCGCCTCCGAGTTACTTTGTACATGCAAATATCAAAGCAAAAATTTTCCCAACACAAGTTTTTCTAACTTGATCAATGAGAGTCCACACACGCCACATGTCTCAAGAACATCAATAAGTAATATTATCAATTATTTATCATTATAAATATTTTAGACCTAGTCATGGTTTCAAATTTTTCTAGAAATTAACTTTGATAATAATGTTGATGAGGTTCATGCCCACAATTTTAATGTGGAACATGCTAGCAAACCTTAATGGTAACATCGAAAATATTGATGATCAATTTTCCTATATGTATAGTTTTTCAGTGTAATTTTTAGCATAGGTCCCTAAAATGTGGGGTATGGCCCTGACCATTCGTTCTCCTGAATTTTTTTGTATGAATAATCTATTTTTTATTCGAAATTACAGAAATATACCCGTGGGAAATTTGTTTTTACAAAAATAGGCTCCAGTCGCCCAATGGGGGGCGACTAAAGCTAATCGCCCAACCAGGGGCCAACAGAATCTCTGTCGCTGTACTCTCGGGCGACTAAAACTAGTCGCCTCCCCATTAGGCGACTTGAAAAATTATCAGGTTTATATTAATAATTTAATGAATAAGTCATTGAAGATCTTAGACAAACAATGAATGTCACTGTTAAGTCCTTGGATCGATGAACATACTAAACTTCTTTATCTCTCGTCATCGACTCCGTATCTTACAACGATGTCTCGGTTGCCAACAAACATGGTAGTGGAAAGTAGATTGTCGATGATCTCCGTTGATGTATAGGACCTACGTCTCGCCAGTGGTGTTGTTCGTCTGAAAAAAATCAGAGGTAATTTATTTGCACCTATCCCAACCCAATTTTCGACGTAGATAATGTCACCGTCGTCCAAGTAAGTCGGTCCGATAAAACTTATCATGAGTAAATAAAATCCGGGTAAGAACTTGTCAGAGAAGAACAAAACTTGATAATTTAATCTGGGGAGAAAAACAGAAGAAATTAACAAAATCTAAAGTTACTTATGGAGAAATCAACAAGCTCCCCACCCACTCAAATGCTGATAAGAACGCCCGGTGGCTTGGGTTCCTGGCGATGACTCTTTGTTGGAATCGTTAAGTCGAATCAAGTAGGCTCTCTTAAGCATCCGTTGATTGATGATTTGGGGTGGGTTCTTTTGGGCTGTGGTTTATGATTTATGGCTTAAATTTTTGAATTCTAACTGTTTGCGAGAGGTAGTACGTAGAGAAAAATAGTCGCATGCGATTTTGGCCAATACAGCTAAACTCAGTACATTTTTCATTACAATCTTCCTGTTGACCTGTCTTGAAAAAACACACCATTTAAAAATAGTTACTATAGTATAAGCCATAACCCACAAGTCATAAGTAGAAAAAGAAGAGAACCCTGTGGGCTAGGCTATGTTGACTCACAAGTCAATGCTTAAAGATTGGGCATAAAAAAACCCTATATTTTTTTTATGCATCTACTCTACTTTTTGGGAGGAGAGAGTACATGAATTTTTGGCACATATGGCATGTTTTGAACCCGTATTTACAAAAATAGTTATATACATGCGAGAATGATAGAAATGTCACTTATGTCATCCGGTCACTGGGCGGCAGCGCCGTGCAGCTGACACATGGTCATCTGGAGCTCGGCCACCAGGCGGCGCCGCTTCTTCCGCCCTGCCACTGGACGGCCGTATTTTGTATATATTATTTATTTTAATTTTTAAATATACCAAATAAGCTTAATAAATTATGAAATTTTATGTGCAGGCTTCCAACACAACGTACTTTGTTGTATAATTTTTAAAAGTTTTATCCATTATAAATGTTGCTTGAAAATTTATAAGATTGTGTTATTTCTAGGAGTTGTTACATATAGCAAATAGGCTCTAAAAATTATGAAATTCTATATGTAGCCTCCCGACACAGTCAACCTAATTATCAAATTTTTTTGAAATTTTGTGTATTATATATTTTCCATGTTATTTCATGTTAATTTAATTATAATTAGCTATACGCGATGTTCATTTAATTAGCAATTGCCTGCTAACTGGGTGATCTCCTCCCATTGCTTCTCTATGGTAGCGATGTGGTGTTTTAGCCATCATGCAGGAAACATGGTGAAGAAGGGGTAGTACTTATAGGCTAAAGATCCCTCACCCACTCCGTCGTTCGCACATATGTCACTCCATGCCATCCCCTCTCACCAGCTCCGTCGTGCACACATTTGTTGCTCGGTTCGTGCCATCCCCCATCGCCCACTCTTCGTGCGCACACTTGTCACTCTGTCCGTGCGAAGGAGGCAACACGAGTGACAAGTGTGCGCACAAGGGAGCGGGCGATAAGGGATAGCACTGATAGAGTGACAAGTGTGCACACGAGGGAGTGGGTGGGAGGGGACAGCACAGATAGAATGACAAATGTGCGCATGAGGGGGTGGGCGAGGAGGGATGGCACAAACAGAGTGACAAGTGTGCGCACGAGGGAGTGGGTGAGGGGGAACGGCACAGACAGAGTGACAAGTGTGCGCATGAGGGAGCAGGCAAGGGGGGACGACACAGACAGAGTAATAAATGTGTGCATGAGGAAGCGGGTGAGGGGGGATCGCATGAACAAAGTGACAAGTGTACGCACGAGAAAGTGGGCGAAGGGGACAGCACAGATAGAGTAACAAATGTGCGTATGAGGGAGCGAGCGAGGGGGGATGGCACAGACAGAGTGACAATTGTGCGCACGAGGGAGCGGGCGAGGGGGAATGGCATGGATAGAGTGACAAGTGTGTGCATGAGGGAGCGGACGAGGGGACGGCGTGGACAGAGTGACAAGTGTGCGCATGAGAGAGGGTGACGGGGGACGGCACGGACAGAGTGACAAATGTGTGTATGAGGGAGCGGACGAGGGGGATGGCACATATCGAGTAACATATGTGCAGACGATGGAGTGGACGAGGGATCTTTAGCCCATAAGTACTACCCCTTCAGCACCATGTTTCCTACACGATGGCTAAAACACTACATCGTTGCCATGGAGAAGCAATGGGAGGAGATCATCTTACTAGCAGGTGATTTCATTGCTAATTAAATAATCATCGCATATCGCTAATTATGATTAAATTAACATGAAAAAATATGGAAAATTCATATCACATAAAATTCCCAAAAAAATTCAACAATTAGGTCAGCTGTGTCGGAAGGCTGTACTAAAATTCCATAAATTTTAAAGCCCATTTGCTATGTGTAATAACTCCTACAAACAACACAATCGTATGAATTTTTTAGCAACATTTAGAGTAGATAAAATTGTTAAAAAAATTATACAATGAAGTATATTGTGTCAGGAGACTGCACATAAAATGTTATACTTTTTTTGAGCTCATTAGCTATATTTAAAAATTTAAACAAATAGTACATACAAAAAAAATTAAGGCATGTAATTACCAGTCATCCGGTGGCAGGGTGGCAGAGGCGGCGCTGTTCAGTGGGCAGGTGACAGGGCCTAGGGGCTAGGCTCCGGATGACCACATGTCGACTGTACGACGTTGCTGCCCGGTGACCGAACGACATAAGCGATATATATATATATATATATATATATATATATATATATATATATATATATATATATATATATATATATATATATATATATATATAGCTACTTTTGTAAATACGGTTTAAAACATGCCACATGTGCCGGTGGCTTGGGTTCCTAGCGATGACTCTTTGGTGGAATCGTTAAGTCTAATCAGGCAGGCTCTCTTAAGCATCCATTAATTGATGATTTGGTGGCTAGGCAGTGTTGACTCACTAGTCAATCCTTGAAGAATGGGCATAAAAAACCCTACATTTTTGGATGTATCTACTGTATTTTTTGGGAGGAGAGAGTACATGGAGTAGGCACCAAGAAAATAGCCTGTGCTACCTTTACATTACCTACATATAAAAGTTATTTTTGAAATACCAAAAAAAGAGGGATACAGGGGAGAACATATTCTATATCCATCTGAAATTTCAGGACCATACTCGATTTCATCTGGGAGATACAAAAAGAACAAACTCTGTATTTCACTGTTCATCACTATCCATTCTCTCCCAAATGAGATTAGATTTGCTCTTGAAATTGTAAATGGATGTAGAATATGTCATACGTTGAGTCTTTGAATGATAATTTTTTAAAAAAATTTATACGTAGGTAACACCATAAAAGGGGATAGCACGAGGTATTTCCTCAAGTACATACATCCCACACACATGTATATTTGTTACACGCGTGTATATTCTGATTAAACGTGGTGCACCGCGTCATATGTACGGTCAAGACGTGACAATGGCGAGCAAAGACAGCGTATGGCAATAATGAAAACTTGAATAAATTCAACGGATCGATCAATCATGCAAGCCAAGAGGAGGTCGAGTACCTTTTTTTAATGTTCGTCCCTCCCCAATTCCCAGTGGGATCACGGCCATGACATGACAACAATCATCACATTCACATCCAATGTTTCAATAAAAGAAGTCGAAAAATCACATCCACATGGACAGCAACTGGCAAGCAAAGCAAACAAACGTCGCTGTCAACGATAGGGGAGGGAGGCATAGATCTGAATCGGCATGTTTTTCCTGGCTTTGCTTTCACCCAGCACGTAATACACACACCCTAATTTCGGATTGTTCTTTTTCTGCTACGACTTTTTAGTCTAACTAGTAAAGTGGTTCACGCATTTGCACAAACATTATCTTCAAAACACATTTAAATAGCTTGGCAATATATATATATATATATATATATATATATATATATATATATATATATATATATATATATATATATATATATATATATATATATATATATATATATATATATATATATATATATATATATGTAATTTTGCTGTTGAATAATCAATTATATATTGCAGAACTTCATTTGTGATATTTTAATATTATATATTATAAGAGAGGAAATACTAACTTTGTTCCCTAATACTTTATCACACGTGACCAAAACTTTCTTCCCCAGATACTTTTTTACGGAAATATTTACATAGCAAACAGTAAATATAGCATTACATAATATTTCTATTTATATCATCATCCTTGTTTCATTATTGCAATGTTTATCTATATTACATGCTCATAACACACATCATATAGTTTACATCGGTATAGTCGAGTGGACACCTGTTAATGTTCTCACTCTTAATCCGCCCATCCCGTCGAGGTCCACCAAACAAATTGTCATAATGTTTTATTTTTGTGAGAACGTTTAGCAATTATTTTTTCATAGTAATTGTAAACTACCTATCATCGATTTTTATTATATAATGGATTTTGGTTCCTAATTTATATATACAAACCAAATTTGCTATCTAACTTTATTTTTTTCTCAAATTAGAATATTTTTGTAATTTTAATTATGAATAAAACTAAATTTTCTATTTTTTTCACTTAGTCGGAATTAAAAACTAAATGCTAATTTTCTTTGACTTTTATTCTAAATTTGCATATTTTTGGATTGCACGTCTTACAGACTTTCTTTTTTAGTTTTATATTAGAATTTGTTTATAAATCCAGTTGATAATTTTGTTTTCAAATTTAGGTTATTTCTTATAGTATTTGATATGTACTCTTTCTTTAATATCAAATTTATTTTTATTTAATTTGAAAATTTACTTTTTGGTTAGATACAAATCCAACTACTAATTTTTGTCTAATTTCTATTTTGAATTTTAGCTATGTAGTGGTTTTTATTTGGAGTTCATATTAAAATCAAATTGTCACTTTCCTTTTTATTTTTCATTCCAAAATTATGTTATTTTTTGCTGTTATTTTTTATTTAATTTCAATTTTTAGTTTTAGATTAGAATTCGGATACAAATCCAACTACTAATTTTCATCTAATTTTTACTTTGAATTTCAGCTATGTATGGGTTTTAATTTGGAGGTCATCTGAAAAATCAGATTGCTAATTTCCTGCTATTTGTAATTCTAAATTTCTGTTGTTATTTTTTATCTCAGTTTTAGGTTAGAATTTGAGTATGCTTCCCCAAAAATGAATCTCACCCCTGTAAAAACAATGAACTATATAACATTAGGATCTAGTATATACTCCCAGAAAGAAAAAGTCTACAATATGAGTCTGCAAGCACTTACAGAACATGTCCAAAAACAAACTATTTCCATCGTTCCCTCTACGTTTTTGTTAGGCTATTGTTGGTGCAATAATATGATCGCTGGTCAAAGAAACGGAGCCAGAGCAGCATTTACTTTATGACAGTAGCACAATGTGACCCGACCAACACTGATGGCACGTGCACGACGTGAAGCATGGGCGACATCTCAATTCTCGAAGGAATATATATATATATATATATATATATATATATATATATATATATATATATATATATATATATATATATATATATATATATATATATATAGAGATAGAGAGAGAGAGAGAGAGAGAGAGAAAATACATTTTACTGCCGGGTGTAATTACACCCACCTCTAATATACCACCTAAACAAACCTGAAATACTCCTTTATCACTTTAGGTATACTCATATACTAATTATAAGATACTCCAATGTGAATCATCTGAAAAAATTGCAAGGAAGTCCATAGTTTTTAACAAATTTTATAAATACCTTTATATATGTACATAAAAGGAGTATGTCAAAAAAATATACATACCACCTCTGAAAAATTGTTCATACCACCTATATAGTCTTAAATACTCGTATACTACACATACATACTCTTCGTTACACGAGATACTACCTACGTTGTGAGATACGACATAGGGTGTAATTACACCCGGAGTAGAAAAGAGGCTTCCTCTATATATATATATATATATATATATATATATATATATATATATATATATATATATATATATATATATATATATATATATATATATATATATATATATATATATATATATATATATATATATATATATATATATATATATATATATATATATATATATATATATATATATATATATATATAGGAAACATCTTTTCTACTCCCGGGTGTAATTACACCCTATGTCGTATCTCACAACGTAGGGAGTATCTCGCGTAACGAGGAGTATGTACATGTAGTATACGAGTATTTAAGACTATATAGTTGGTATGAACAATTTTTCAGAGGTGGTATGTACATTATTTTCAACATACTCCTTTTTATGTACATATATAAAGGTATTTACAAAATACGCTAAAATCTATGGACTCCCTTGCAATTTTTTCGTGTGGTTCACATTAGAATATCTTATAATTAGTATATGAGTATACCTAAAGTGATAAAGGAGTATTTCTAAATTTATTTAGGTGGTATATTAGAGGTGGGTGTTATTATATATATATATATATATATATATATATATATATATATATATACACACACACACACAAGCAACCGGTGAGATTGAATGCACCTCCCTTATTCCAGGGGGCCTAGAAACTCCCACAAAAAAATTGTAGAAATTCTCACATTAATTTAGAAAAAATAGAAGCATCTTCACCACTTATTTTGGTGGGATCAAATTATAACGGTACAGATAAACAATATATCTATATTAGAGTTGTATAACAAATACAATTGTATTATTGTCAATTTAAAGGATTCATTTGATTCGCCAGCTAGCTAG
This sequence comes from Dendrocalamus latiflorus, assembly GCA_017311315.1. Classification (NCBI taxonomy): domain Eukaryota; kingdom Viridiplantae; phylum Streptophyta; class Magnoliopsida; order Poales; family Poaceae; genus Dendrocalamus; species Dendrocalamus latiflorus. The sequence continues at coordinate 21,289,080 of CM029638.1, read as the reverse complement.
CTGTGACATCCCAAAAAGGGAACTAGTGTAATTACGAAAATGATGAAAAATCTTTTAATCGTTTTTCCTGTGTTCTCAAAAGTTTTTGGCGTATTTCAAATGTCTCGATTTGATTTCTTGCCAAAAGCCCGATTAATAAAAATCAAACTAAGAAAATCCAAACCCTGGACTCAAGAACCAGAAATTAAAGTTTAAAATTTAGAAAAATCCAAATCCCCTTTGGAAGTATGAATCTAAAATTTAAATTGAACTCCGGGTATTCAAGGCCAATAATAGAATTTGAAAATCAATACAAAACCCTTCCATCTAATTTTCATATCTAAAAATTCAAATTCAGAAAATTAAGAAGTATTTCTCAAAGTTTGAACAATTTTAAAAATCAAAATGTTGATATCCAAAATTGGAACCAAGTTTTCAGATTCAAATATACTCACAAATTCAAATTCGAAAATATCTAAAATTCCCAAAAGATTTTTCCGGGTCGGCCTGTTTTCTTTCTCTTCTCGGCCCACTTCCTTCTCTTTTTTCTTCCCTTTCCTGGCCTATCCGCCAGTTTCCTTTTTCTTTCTGGCCTTCGGCCCGGTTGCTGCCACCAACGCCTCCTCCTTCCGCTGTTCCTCCTTCCTCCCTCCCTGTGCTTCCGGCTCGCCGCTCGCACCACCACCCCGGCCGCGCCGCTCTCTCCGAACCAAGCCGCCAGCCCGCGCCGCCCGACCCCGCCCCCGGTATTGCCTAGCTCCGCCCCCGGCTTCGCGCACCACCCCTGGTATTTCCCCGTCGCCCATGCCTGCAGTACACACGGTACGCCGCCTCGCCATGCCGATGTACGCTCGCCATGCCGGCACTGCCCCCCTCCCTCGCCTATAAGTAACTCGACTCGCCTCCTCCTCCCCAGTCCCCAGCCCCCCTCCTCTTCCCTCAATCCGAGCTCAGCTTGAGTGCGCCGCCGTGTCTTCCCCAACTCCGGCGCTCGGTCTCCCTGCCGATCCGTCGAGCCCCGACTCAATTACCGTCGCTTGGAGCTCCTCCATCAGCCGCGGAAGCCATCCCCGCCGCCACCTTGGGCCCCCATCCCCCACGGCGAGCTGTCCACGGGAGTCCTCCAGCGTCCCCGCATGAGCTCATCGCCGACTCGCCTCAACCTCCCTCCGACCCGTTCAACTGCTCGGGTGAGCTCTAGACCTCCTTCCCTTGCTCACGCGCACCCTTTCTCCCTCCCTCTCCCATCCGACCGCCGGCGCCCCTTCCCCCTCATCACCGGCCACCTAGCGTCGCCGTCGGCTTGCTTGGCGCCTCCCCTACCGAAGCCACTGCCTCTGCGAGCCTCCTCGTCGCCGCGGCAATTCATTTCGCCGGTCGCCGTCGCCTCCCCAGCCGCTCCCCGCCGGCGACGCCGCACGGCTCCGCCGCCACTCCCGCTCCCCTGTTGCTCTCCACTACGGCACTCTAGTGTGTTCTAAGCCAGCCGAAGCTGCCCCCTTCTCTCTGTCTCCCTCTCTTCTGACCTGTGGGCCCAACCAAGTGATGAGCTGAATTCAGGTGTAAGAGATGAATGCTGAAATCTTATGTACAGGAGACAAAGATAAATTGGAGATAATAATAAAAATGAGATATTTACTTAAGAGTTCATAATAAAAAGATTTATGAAACCAAAGTGGAAACTTAACATTGGTTAATGTATAGTTATGTCAATCAAGAACTATAAGTTAACCCTTGTGTACAAAAGTAATTAAAGAAAGTCTAGGCCTTGAACTCTTTTCTTATTGTCAAGAAGATTAACATAATAGTAATAATAATATCATGGTTAAAAAGATTCTAATTAGGAAGCTCAAGAATCTCCCCATTTCATCTTGTCCAAGTAATTAGTATAATAATTGAATGAATGTATCATCAAATATAACATTTCAATAGTATGAATTTGAAGCTACCCTGCTTAATGAGTTTAACCCTCAAAAATCAATTGCATGCCACATAAAATATTGAGTGTGATTTATTCATCTCTAAAATCATGAGAGTTGTCTTCCCCAAAAGTGTTTAAAATATTTGTGGTACAAACCCTAACATTTAAAAGTCGAGAATAATTAATAATAAAAGAAATAGCTTTACTAAGAAGATCCTTGTAAGAATCCTAACTCTCCTTTCTGACAAATCACAACCGTTGATCCTATCGAATAAAGTTATTTAACTGACTTTAGATTTGGCAGTTGCAATCTCAGCTAAATACTGCCACATGAAATACCAGAGTTACACCGAGTATTTAAGATTACACTCACCTTATGCAAAGCTTACGCATCCTAAACTCATAAAATTATATTCCTCTTTACTACCATCGATACTCTCTTTTACCTATCCATAAGTCCTGTCCGACTCACGAAACTTCCCTGATAAATATAAAATCAATAGAAGGAAAGCTATCAAGTAACAGATTGAACCTCGACTTTCCCTGATCGGCCATGTATGGCCACTACCTCTTTCCAGAATGGATAAATGACTGAAGATAATTATTCATTTTGACCCTCGTTCTCCTAAAATTTTCCCTCACGGTAAAGCTATTCAGACAACTCATTCTCCTGCGCAAATCCAGCCACCGCTGTGTACACGGCACACTAATCAGAATCATCCTTCTATTCTCAAATCATAACCAATGTATAATTCAAATTAAATTGGGCATTTATAGTGTTTGGTTTTATTTGGTCTTGCTTTTCTTTGCTGCGGATTAGAATTTGAAGACTCGACGAGGCGACGGATTCGAACAGTAAGACTGGGTAAAAGCAAGGACCAGTAAAAAGTCACTAACCGAGAAGGCTCTAAGTTGGATCAAGGTTTTGGTACACCAAGCAAGGCAAGTCATCACTTTGATCATATTGATCCTACATTTTATGCAAAATTATGTTCCCTTAAATTATCAACTTGCATGCCTAATTTATTATGCAAATATATGTCAAAGCTTAAGGTAGCTACATGCACACTTGCTGTTGAATTAAATCTAATATGCCATTTCTTGACACTTGAATCACTTGATCCTTGTCGCCATAGAAATTAATGATAATCTCTACTAGCTATAAGTCATATTAAATGCCATGCTAGTCTTGTCAAATCCAGGGCGCTAGTTGCCCTGATCATCAATCTTTGAAACATAAGAACTTGTTTTGGGGACAGTCATTGGATGTACGTGGCTGAGTATCTTGTTACAACTGTTTTATGCTTCTCAAAACCCTAAAAACCTGCTACACCTGTCTAGGCGGTTAGTGAGAGTGGCTGGTGCTGATGTCGCACGAGAACTCGTGTTTGTGGAATGAACCGCCTGGACAAACTAAGGACTGAATCTTGTGCTGATCTCCTTGTGTAAAACAGTACAACCACAAGTCTATATGGGTACGACCTAGCTGATTAACTTGCAAAGGTTTAGTTTAGATATCACCACGGAAAGTGGGTGCCAGGACATACTGGTTTACTCACAGTGGGATACAGGGACCGACTGTACCCATACGGTGCAAGAGGGGGCCTCTGACTGTGGTGGATAGAGCTCTTCAGCGGTGAAACCTCAGCGGGGTGGTGTCTAGCTAGATCGGGGTAAGGTAAAGGCTTTGTGATAAATCATCTGGGTCTCATGCCTAAGGAAGCATGTGGGCTATTAAGATGACTTATCTCTTGTGGTGAAAGTGTACAACCTCTGCAAAGTGTAAAACTGTTCGAGCAGCCGTGCCCACGGTCAAGGGCGGACATGGGAACCCACTCGAGTTAGTTCTATTTCCAAAAATATTTGTGGGTGGGATAAAACCTATCAGAGAGATGTACTCTGACTTTGAACTTTTCCTGGAGAGATGTACTCCAGCGGCGAAAACTAGCCTTGGTGGAGGTAACCATGCACTGTAAAAAGGTGGATGTAACCTGCACTACAATTATTATCGCATTCTCAATCAATTTCATAAAACATGTTTCAGTTAAAATCGCTACGTCTCAGGAGATTTTTCTTATTGTAATTCCAAAACAATGCTTTTAGCAAATAAAAGAAACTCAAGCCTCCCTTGACAGCTTTGCATCTATTATTACTACATCCTGTGTGGTGGCTTGCTGAGTATCATCGTACTCATTCTTGCTTAACTACCATCACTCAGTCAAAGAGAACAGAAATTCCAAACCCTGCGACGCTAAAAAGGGGTCGACGGAGCTGGAAGACGAAGAGGCCATGGACTAGGTTGCGAACCCCAGTTGGCTGCCTGTGGGCAAGTCTTGCGGGTCCCACCCATGTGAAGTTCCGCTGCTGCATTTTATCGTTTCGGCCTAATCGGCCTATGAGTAAGTATTACTGTATTATTTACGTTTCCGCATGATATGTTTTTGATATACAGTAATGTATCTGTGAGCACTATCTACTGATCCAGGGAATAGTACGGTGGAATCATAGAGGATCTGGATTTGCTAACCCAAGGTCCGACACTAGCTTCTCTCTCGATCTCAGTCTGCCCCTCGCGGCGGCGCGTCGTCTTGCTCTCCTCCCTTTGATCTGCGTGCCGTTTCGATCTCTATATATCAGGTCCTCCGATCCTCAAGTCACAGTTTCTGTTCCTCCTCCTGCTGCTACGCGTGCGTGTTGCCAGCATGCAGGCAGAGTCAATTAAGGGAGGGCAGGGACATGACGACTGTGAGCAGCAGCGACCATGGCGTGGAAGAGGACTACCCCGAATATGCATACGAGGAGGAATTCGTGAACAACTCGCGGGAGAGAGGCACTTCACCTGCAGATGGATGCCCAGGAAGCAACCCATCGAAGCCCTTGTCTTGATGTGCTTGCTTCCTATGACCCGTCGTACGTACGGGAATAACGAAGAAATTTGCATGCAGGAAACAAATTAATCTGCAACGTTGAACTTGCGTGCAGGCAATTAAGACACTGAAAATTTTAATTTCTTCTATCTTTTCTGTGAAGAAATTGGTGGGCCATCTAGTTTAAAACTCTAAGTAATAACATCTGACCATTGCTATAACTTTACTTAATTAGGACCCATTTGATTATAGGTTAGATGTTTTGCTTTTTTTGTGAGAATTTCTAGTTCTTCTCATTTTTCTTAGTGATTCTAAAATGTATGTTATCGAGTTTTAGTAATAAATAGATGAATAGTGCTTGTTGAGAGAAGGCAAAGTCAAAAGTCGCTAAAAAGCTAAAAAGAACATGAGACTTTGACCGATATAGATAAATTTAGTATAGTGTCTATTACAATTAATTTAAAAATATATACTATTTAAAAACTAATTACTATAATATAATTAAAAATCATAAATCATAAATTCAAAAGACCCTCCCCTAACATCTCCAGACATGTGCAGCTGGAAACAAGCTTGGTGATAGCATGTCAGGGGTCAGGAGTCAGACATGAGAGAGAGAATAGAAAACTACTGACAGGGGAAATAATGGAAGTCCCCGTATGTGCAGCTAGAAAGAGGTTGATCATGCCTACACGACTACACCTACGAATTCCAACATTTTCAGACGGTGAAGTTGACCTTTTTGTCCTGGAATCCAGTGACTAGAGAAATTTGGATATTATTGGACCCCTGTGCATCAAGAATTCCGTTTTTGGCCTCCTTTGCAAAAAAATTCCAAAACTGGACCCCTCTCCACCGCGCGATAACCCCCAGGCGCCACGTGTCCCGGTCGTGCGGTCTGGGACCGCACGACCGTACTGTTCACCCGGTCGTACGGTTCCAGACCGCACGACCCGGCCGGCCCCGCTCGCCAGCGCGCGTCCCCGCTCGCGACCGCGCGTCTACCGTTTCCGAGCGCACGACCGCGTCGCTGAGCGCGCGTCTGGCGTCGCCCGAGCGCGCGCCTCCCGCGGACCGCGCGTTTGCCGCTCCCGAGGGCGCGATTCCCTCGTGAGTCAATTTGTTTTTTGCAATTCCCGAGCGCGCATATATATATATATATATATATATATATATATATATATATATATATATATATATATATATATATATATATATATATATATGTATGTACTGTGTATATATATTCATGCATATATGAAGTTATTATTGAAAAAAAAATTATGTGTATATGTAAAATGAGTGAAAAAAATATGAATTTGAAGTGGGGTCCACTGTACTGCTTGTGTAATTTTTTGTACAATTTTGAAAATTTAAAAAATTGTTTGGTAGAGTACGAACGAAATTTTTGTGAAGTAACGATTAGTGTATTTGTGATTTTCATATATTGATGACCGTGAAAAATGTGTTGAAGTGACAATAACAAATTTCGATCATGGTATGTTGTTTTATTGGAAACAATTTAATGAAAATTTTTTTGAGCACAAATGTGATATGAACAATTGGACGAAATGAACGAAAGTGATATTGATGAGTGCAGGAACTGTAATGATTATAAGTTTTGTTAATTATGTAGTTGTGAAACAGAAAAAATCTGAAAAAATTGTAAATCAAGTTTATGTTGATTGGCTCGTTGTAGATGCATACAAATTTATGGTAATTTTTCTTAGGAACGATTGTGCGTAGAACGAACGATATATAAAGTGGTAAGCGACTTTTAGGGTTTGGTATGTTTTAAGGGTTTGCAATCCGCGTGATGTTTGTATGTTTTGTCAATTTTGTAGTTAGAATCAGATAAAGTTGCAATAGAAGTTTATGTTCAATGTAAGTTGTAGATGCATAAAAAAAATTGGTAAATTTTTTTAGGAACGATTGACCGTATAACGGTCGATACATAAAGTGGTAAGTGAATTTTAGGGTTTGATCTGATTCTTAGGGTTAGCAATCTCCGTGAATGTTTTCAGTTTTGGCAATTTTGTAGTTATAAACTGGGTAAAAATCAGATAAAGTTGTAATAAAAGATTATGTTCATTGTAAGTTGTAGATGCATAAAAAAGTTTGGTAAATTTTTTTTAGGAAAGATTGACCGTAGAACGGTCGATACATAAAGTGGTAAGTGAATTTTAGGGTTTGGTCTGTTTCTTAGGGTTTGCAATCTCCGTGATTGTTTTCAGATTTGGCAATTTTGTAGTTATAAACTGGGTAAAAATCAGATAAAGTTGTAATAAAAGTTTATGTTCATTGTAAGTTGTACATGCATAAAAAATTTTGGTAAATTTTTTTTAGGAAAGATTGACCGTAGAACGGTCGAGACATAAAGTGGTAAGTGATATTTCGAAGGTTAGTGAGAATTCGTGTACGGTGAGGAGCGCTATGTTAATATTGTTAAATGAGGTGATACGTGAATCATGGAATGCGAAAATACGAGATATTGAACTTCATAATACAGTTGGGAGTAACATGCCGCGTAGATTTTTATTACATGCATAACATATAGCATGATATGCGACTAACCCACCCAACTGCTCGTACGACCTACTGTGTGGACCGGGGCCACTTTCCCTTCCTTGCCCGCTCGGCGTTGAACTCCTCCGCGGTTTCTTTTGCCTTAGCCGCAATTTCCCTCTTTCTCTCGCGCTCCATCTCGCGAGCCTCCCGCTCCCTACGCGTGCATGCTTCAAGATGAGCTTGCGTCTCGCGCTGTATACGCAGGGTGTGCTCGTGCTTGCGGCGCTCCTCCTCCAGCAACTCCTTCTCCTTTGTGACATTCCACTCCTCGAAGTCGAGGGTCCATTGGTCCTCAGGGTGGATCTCAAGATCGATCCATTTGCGGTAGCCACACAGGGGCTCCGGAGACTGTAAATACATGGGAGATATTGTTAGTGCGTGCTGTGAAGGAGAAAAGGTAGGGGAAAAGGAGAAAAGATATTGTTACCGGCTGCCGATAGGTTGCGGTGTCAAAACGGCGGTTGGGGTAGTCACTGGAGTAGTTTGCGCAACCCCAGTAACGCATACCTAGACTGATGCTGTGCTTAGACTTGAAGAACTTGCACACGTCCCCGCACCAACAAAGGGGAGGTGTCTCCCCCTCAGGTGGTAGTTGTGGCGAACGCTCGGTGGGGACGTCTGGGATGGGGTTTTTGCTACGCGGGCGCTCTGGGGGGGGGGACGTTTCATCGTAGCACGATGGGCTTGTTCTACCCGGGCCTGTATCGCCCTTATTTTCTCATCGCGTGCGGCATCGCGGGCCGCAGCTGACCGTGCTATGTCACGGGTCTCCTCCCAATCCTTCACCATCTTGTCCCATTGCTTCTTCTTGCCTTTGTCCATCCCGGTTGGGTGAGGGAAGCGCGATGTAGTATGGGGTTTGGATGGGCAATGTTCGCTGGGAAATGGAATGCATACGAATTTATAGGGGCCGTTTTGTCTCTACTCGTACGTCTAAAGCTGGTCCGCGTGGTGGTAGCAGTGAGTAAAGATGGGAGTGCTGCGGTATCACTGAAAAAAGGTCCTGTTTTGTAATGTCTCTGAGGAAAGCTGCCCTGAATTGTCATATCACTGAGCAAAGCTGACCTCTTGTTGTCATGTCACTGAGAACAGATGCCCTCTTTAGTACTGTCACTGCCCAAAGCTGGCATATTCTGTCATCTCACTGAACAAAGCTGCCCCGTTTTATCATGTAACTGCGCAAAACTGGCATCTTTTGTCATCTCACTGAGCAAAGCTCCCCCGTTATGTCATGTCTCTGAGCACAGCTGCCATGTATTGTCATCTCACAGAGCAAAGCTGACCTCTTTTTGTCATTTGACTGAGCACAGCTGCTCTCTTTAGTAATGTCACTGCGAAAAGCTGTCCTCTGTCATCTCTTTGAGCAAAGATGGGAGTGCTGCGGTATCACTGAAAAAAGGTCCTGTTTTGTAATGTCTCTGAGCAAAGCTGCCCTGAATTGTCATCTCACTGAGCAAAGCTGACCTCTTGTTGTCATGTCACTGAGAACAGATGCCCTCTTTAGTACTGTCATTGCCCAAAGCTGGCATGTTTTGTCTTCCCACTGAGCAAAGCTGCGCCGTTTTGTCATGTCACTGCGCAAAGCTGGCATGTTTTGTCATCTCACTGAGCAAAGCTGCCCCGTTCTGTCATGTCTCTGAGCAAAGCTGCCCCGTTTTATCATGTCACTGCGCAAAGCTGGCACCTTTTGTCATCTCACTGAGCAAAGCTGCCCCGTTTTATCATGTAACTGCGCAAAGCTGGCATCTTTTGTCATCTCACTGAGCAAAGCTCCCCCGTTATGTCATGTCTCTGAGCACAGCTGCCATGTATTGTCATCTCACAGAGCAAAGCTGACCTCTTTTTGTCATTTGACTGAGCACAGCTGCTCTCTTTAGTAATGTCACTGCGAAAAGCTGTCCTCTGTCATCTCTTTGAGCAAAGCTGCCCCGTGTTGTCACGTCACTGAGCAAAGCTGGCCTCTTTTGTCATTTCACTGCGAAAGCAGACCTGTTCTGTCATCTCTCAGAGCAAAGATGCCCCGTTATGTCACGTCTGTGCAAAGAACCGTCCTTTTATTCGTTTGAGGTGAATGCAGCAAGTTGTCTCGTTTGGTATAAGTAGCACGGTTGGGGTCCCAGCACATTGTTGAGTCGAACAAAGAAGTACCCTGTCTTTCGTGCTTGAACAAACCATGTCGGAAGCCGAAGGGCCAGTGGGATTTGGGTCACCGAAGGACGACATTCCCTTATAAAGGAGGGATATGTTCGGTCCACAGTACCGATTGATGCCAAGTCGGCGTGCTCAACCAGCGTGGCCGAAATGTAGGCACAATGAGTACGCGGTCGTCCAGATCTTGGATTCCCCGAACGATGGCGGGCGACGTTTCTTCCGATGCTCACGCTCCGGGGTACAATTTAGTAATATTACATTTTTTGTATTGCTTATGGACCCGCGAAGTTAACCGTCCTTTTTTTTGCAGATGGCAAAATGCGACTTCTCCCGCTGGATCGACCCTCCTCATAAACGGTATGTTGATCGTTATGTGGATACATTATGGGCTCGAATATGGGACTTGGAGTACCGAATGGAGAGCCTCACTGAGGAAAACAATGACCTCCGCGAACAGATGCAATGCGAGAGGGGCAACGAGGAGGTCGTGAATATAGCAAGCTCTTATGATCCCACATGTTGCTGCGCGAACCCGAGCTGCATATGTGCATGCCACTCCCACGACGGCCAGCCACATCCGAGGCGGCCCCCTCAGCAATTCTCCATGTGGGTGCCACGAGGCTCGTTTGGCATGTAGGTAACGAGGGTTATTGTTGTGTCGTATTGTAGTTCATGTATGCGTTGAATTAAAATGTTGGGTGTACTACTTCCTATGTATTCTGTATGTGCAATGTATGTGTTGTTTCGTGTTATAAGTGTGTGACGCCTTCATTTTATGTGACCTTCATATGCTGTGGCCTCTTTCCGTAGCGATGTAATGTGCAACGTTGTTAAGTATGTGATGGATTGGTTGTTATCTTCGTGGAGTTGTTATCACAAGCTAGAAAAAATGCAATACTGAGCAAAGATGCCTCGTTTTGTGATCCCACTTGGCAAAGCTGGCCTCTTTTGACATGTCACTGCGGAAAGCTGGCCCGTTTTGTCAAGTCACTGCGCAAAGTTGGCCCGTTTTGTGAAGTCACTGGGCAAAGCTGCCCTGTTTTGTCATTTCACTGGGCAAAGCTGCCCTCTTTTGTCATGTCACTGAGCAAAGTTGCCCCTTTTTTATGAGGTCACTGCGCAAAGCTGGCATATTTTGTCTCCGCAATGAGCATGGTGTGGGGTCCAGATTTGTGTTGTATGTGGTCTTTGTGCGTGAGGCTGCCCCCCACACAGCCTATAAAACGGAGCCATCCCTCACATACTCCCTGGCCATGTTATCAGTCACCTCCTGAGTTAGTTGTTCACAATCTGTGTAGTTTTCTTTCGTGCTCAGCACGTCTTCATGGGCACCCACGGTGATGTGCCCAAATTGCAACATCTTGGTTAGACGTAGGACATCACAGACGGCCGCGAATCCTGGGCGACACTACTACAAGTGCCCCAATCACTCGGTGAGTCAGATTGTTGCGGGTTCGTTGAAATCATGGTTGTATGTTTAAAAAACTTCTTGTCATGGAATCGCAGGAAGCTCATGGTGGTTGCCGATTCTGGGTGTGGGAGGATGAAATGGGAAATAGGACAGACAGTGTTCGCCGTGAGAGAGTTATCGTGGGGGGTTGCGACCCCGTCGGGATGCGGCATCGTTTCGACAGACTAGAGTGGAAGATAAATGTAATGTTGTGTGGTATTTTGTTTCTTGTGTTTATTGTTATCCTCAAGTTGTAGTGCTGGAGGTTCTCCTCGTGTATGTTCGCAATGTTTTATGCTATGTTGTCCTCAAGCTCTTTTGGTAATGTTTTATGTACGGTTGTGTTGTATTTTAGTTGTTGTGTTCGTTGGTGTGTTGGTGGTTGTACTACTTGCTACATGTCATGTACGTGAAATGTATGAGTTGTTTCATGTTGTCTTTGCCTGATGCCTTCTCCTCGTATATGTCGGTAATTTTTTATGCTACGTTGTCGTCAACCTATGTCTTCTCCCGCTACCCCGTGTTGTCATCTCTCAGTTGGTTGTATGCCGTAGTAAATCAAAGAACTTAGAGCAACCCTTTTATACTGGAAACCATCTTTGAACATCAAACCATCAAGCACTTGAAAAACATCACAAAAATTACAAAAGCACAATTTAAAAAATTCATTCATCATCTCCTCGTCGCCGCCTCGTACGGCGCATATGATCCTCTGAGAAGGTGAACCTACTAGGGGAGCGTGGTGCATCGCGAAGATCGTAGTGCGAGGGGTGTGGCCGAGGCGGCAGTGGGTACAACTCTGTGGACTGTTGCGACGACTGGTCATAAAGCATAGAGCTCACCCAATCGGAGGAGGTGTCTACGTCCTGCTTAGATGGTACAACTGAATTAGGCAATGGAAAGTACGAAAATTGTTCATAATGAAATACACCTGTTTAGCTTACAATGTTAGTGCATACCGGGGTATGTGGCTGGTGAAATGAGGATGTCGACGGGTAGTCCCCCATGTACTCGTGCGATGTCATGCCTTGATAGGTCGGCACAACCCACCTGTCCCGGTCATATAGGTTGGTCTGCACCTGTCCCGGGAGATACGAGGGCATCTGCCCCTCTGGTTGGTCCGGCGAGTCAGGGGCGCTGTCTGGAGTGGGGCCCCGTCGTCCTGGAGAGCGCGGTCGCTCGTCCGTCGCCCTCCGTGATGACGATGCCCGTTGCGACGTGCTATCCCGTCGCAATTGCTGCAAGACGAACATGTGGTTAGACATAAATGGTAAATGAGTGCATGAACAAATAGTTGACAATTGTCGAACCGCCGGGCCGAAGCGCGTGGAGGCCGAGCGACCGTAGCTTGGCCGACTCTCGGACGGCCCCTCTGGTTCGTGCGGCGATGTCGACCTCCGTGATGACGTCGCCCTCCGTAGCAGCGTGCTATCCTGTCGCAATTGCTGCAAGACGAACATGTGGTTAGACATAAATGGTAAATGAGTGCATAAACAAATAGTTGCCAATTGTCGAACCGCCTGGCCGAAGCGCGTGGAGGCCGAGGATGGCCGTGCTGATCCTGGTGCTGACGGAGGCGCGGAGGGAGGTGGTGGTCCCTGGCCACGTCCGCCACCGCGTGTACCAACAACGTCATCTCGGTGGCGACCACAACTCAAGCCCCGTATCGCACCCCTTTCCCTTTCGCTGATGCTGCGCATATAACTTACCCACCGAGATTCGGTATTTGACTTCCTATGTCGTATAGCCTCATTAGCCTCGATGTCGATACGATGTAGCCGGTCCACCTGCAGTAAAACAAACAGTCAGTTCAAATGTAATCCTGCATTGCGTAATGACACAGTACTCTCGTACCGCCTGGTCGACCCGTGCCGCTAGATGACGGTCTGGACCTTCCTGTATAGCCGCCTCGTGAACAGCATGAAGTGGAGGTTGTGGCGGCTCCCCTGCAGTAAGCCTACAGCGGGTGCGTGGAGCGTACCAGTCAAGGTATGCCCTGTACGGCGCGGGGTCGTCCGGGTCGTACGGCCGTGTCTCATCCACAAGCATCGTATGCGCATGGTCAGACCACATGTCTGTCCACGTCCGCTGTGTGGCTCTCCAGTCTTCGGTCGCTCGCCCTCTCCTCGATTGCCTGCAAGTCCATTGAGACATTACACAATCAGTACGGTACTGACATTGACACTAATGCAGTAATTAAATTTGGGGTGTACTGACATACCGGTGGAACTCCTCCGCAAGAGGGCGTCCTGCCATGGGAGGGACATGCTGGTACAGCCCGAACTGTCTCATGACTCGGTGTGGGCTGTATGGCTCGACGCAGTGCGCGAACACCAAGTGGCAGGTCGTCATCCAGTACCTGTGATCTCGCTCGCACTAATATGACAACCCGTGGGGGGCCGTGTTCGCAATTAACTGTGGAGACCATGGCCACCAGTCTACGTCGCCAAACGCCAGAAGCTCGAACCTCTGGTGGAAATCCGAGTACGCACGTCTCGGTCTCTCCCTGGCCCACCTCAACTGACCATGCGTCCAACGTGTACCCATTGTGGGCGCATCAACGAAGTCGTCGCCACCATACAACTGCGGGATGAGGTCATAAGGGTGCACACGACGACCAAAGTCAGGCCTGCCAACGGGGAAGTGTTCCCATGACCACAACTGAAGGAGAAGGTAGCAGGCGGCTAGGACCGGCTCGCTGGCCGCGGTACGCTGCGAGGCGTCACACAAGCCTCGGTATGTGGAGCTAAGGACTGCTGATCCCCAGCTATACTGTGGCTGCTGACCAGGCCAGCCATCCGCCAAGGACTCCGCTAGCGGTATGTAGCTAGGCTGCACGGAGTCTCCAGTCGTGCTAGGGAACAAGACGTACCTGAACAGATATAGCAGGTATGCAACGAAGTGCGTCCGCACCGTGACCTCATCTACGTCTGCAGGACAGGTCATGAAGCGACGAAGCCATCCATGTGGCACCCCAGCTGCGTTGTCTCGGATCGCATGACCGAACCGGTGACCCAGACGGACCTTCCAATCTGCTGCCTTTGGGGGTGGCACCACAGCAGCACCACGGACGGGTAGACCTGTAATCATCGTGACGTCCTGCAGAGTAACCGTCATCTCCCCCCACCGGAAGTGGAAGGTGTGAGTCTCCGGCCTCCATCGATCAACGAGAGCTGACAACAGTGGCGCATCGTACTGGAACCCATGCGGTAGATCCAACATGTGGGCAATGGGCAGCAGACCGGTGTCCCGCAGTAGTGGGATGTACCGATGGTCGAGACGCCAGTTCTCTCGGGGGCCCCTAAGGACGAAGCAAGGAGGCCCGTGTGCGGGTGCCGACAACCACACATGGCATCGGTGGTGCTCGTCCCAACGGGGCTCTAGCAGCTCGAACGCCATGTCCTGCCAAAGAAGGATAACAAGTTAGTGTACATTATAACAAAATGTGCAACAAATAACAACATAATTAACAACAAATGTTATGACAGGGAAACGTACGGAATGTACAAAAACATCCATAAAATGTGCACACGAAAATGACCCACACGACAAGGAAACATATGGAATGTGCGAAAATATACATAACATGGTAATGTGCAATACATAGCTACACCATCGAGCCAACAATTCAGCGTACACCTCCTGAATAATACATTACATATGGATTGTGGTTGGTACTACGGAGCGTTGCTTGATGCCGGCCTGTTTGGGCACTGACTGAGGGAGTGGCCAAAGGTCTTGCATAGCCTACACTTCGGGCGCCGAACACGATCCCCTCGCTGGCTCTCATCCATGTCGTTGCGGATGCGACGGCTTTGTCGTCTTCCACGACCGACATGCTTCAGTGCATCGTTGGGCACCCACTTTATCTCCCCCGGCCATAATTCCCTGTAGTGCATGTCTACCCCGTAGGAATGGAACTCTGCACTCCAGGTTGCATACAAGTGCTGCATGTTGTAGTACTTGGAGATGTACTGTGTCGACGCCTGGTTCCATACAGCGCAGGCCGCGTACACATGGGAGCATGGCTTGTGCAGAAGCTGAGGCTTGTTGCAGGTGCAAGGTGCTTCATCACCAATCGTGCATACCTGCTTGCGCTCCCCTCTAATGTGACCCATGACATACTTCTGCCTTAGGCGGACCTCAAACTTCCTCCTTAAGCCATCAATGGGCTGAGCAATGTGGGTTCGAGCCTTTTGCATCTTCCTGTCCATGAAGGCCTGCATGACCTCAGAGTATTGCTTGTTTTCCTCAACGTGCTTCTGCGCCATCCTGGCTCTATTCACAAAGTACCCGACGGTACGGTTCCAGGTCTCGGCCACAATTGCCGTGATCGGCAGGGATCTAACGCCCTTCAATACACCATTGTAAACCTCGGACATGTTGGTTGTCATGATCCCATACCTCGCCCCACCGGTGTCGTGCAACAAAGACCACATTTCCAAGTCAGGTGCATTGGACTGAACCCATTGTGAGAATACCCCGACTCTTGTGGAGCCCCCCTCCACGGCCCCTGCTTCTGTATGCACATGCTTCGTAGCCTCCTGATCGAGCTGCCTCCGCAAGGCGTCGAACTTCCGCTTCTGGTTCTGCATGCATAGCTTCTTGAACATCTTCATGAGGTCCTTGCTATGGAACCTTCTGTGGAAGTTCGCTGCAATATGCCTCATGCACCAGCGGTTCTTCACATCAGTCCACTGGACGGGGGCCTGCGTCCCATTCTGCAACGTTCGCAACGCAGACAGCAAGCCTGCATTGCGGTCGGAGATAAGGCACACTTCAAGCCTGTCTTGCACTACGGCATTCTTCAAATTGCAAAGAAACCAAAGCCAGCTATCTGTATTCTCGTTCTCCACAATTGCAAATGCCACTGGGAGTAACTGGTCATTTGCATCGGCTGCAACTGCGGTAAGGATAGTGCCCTTGTACTTGCCGAATAGGAACGTCCCATCTACGATTAGCACTGGACGGCACCACCTGAACCCTTGTATCGCCTGATGGAAGGCCCAGAACACTCTGTCAAGAATGAAACAGTTCGGGCCCTCCGTAGGATGGACCCTCTCCTGCCTGTTTATGTAAGTGCCTTTGTTTGATTGTGCAATTTGATTCAGCATTCTTGGGACCAGGTCGTACGCCTCCTCGTACATCCCATACATACCGTGCAGCACCTTTCGCTTCGCCCGCCACACCTTCTTGTAGCTCACTTCGTACCCTGCCGTGTTCGCTACTTCTGCCATCAGAACTTTCGGGGTAATTGACACATCCGCCTGGACGAGGTGCGTGACCACCACCGCAAGATACGATGATGTCATGTTGCGGTGCCTATGTACTGGGCCCGCAAGCTCGCAACTGTGATCTTGGAGCACCGTTATCCGGAACTCCGTGCCAACGCCCTTGTACCGTTGTGCACGGACTTTGCCACCACATGACCCGTCAACACACTTCACGACGTACGTGTCCGGCTTTGACTTGTGGACCCGATACGTCCGGTTTATGTTGACGGCATGTCTAGCAATAGCCTGCTGGACAACACTCTTATTACGGAAGCACTGCCCCAAATACAGTGCGGCCTCGCTGAACCCCCATTCTCCCTCCTCCGCCTGTGGCAGAACTAGGGCTGCCGCTGCGATGTCGTCCAGTCTGGACGACACGTACGCACCGTCCGTGGTCACAACACGACCTACCACCCCTCCAGTTGCACCTTCGCCATCCTCGTCCTCTCCAGAGCTGCCTGTGTCAACCTCCTCATCCTCCTCGCTGTCCTCTTCTTCCACCCGGTCCCCAAGATACTCACGACAGTCAATACGGGCGGCCCACCACCTGTCGTGCACACCTTCGTTGGGCTGGAAATTCTGCGCACACCTCCTGTCGTCTTCATCACCCACTTCCTCGCCCACATGTTCTCCCGCAGAAGGGTCTTCATGACCGCCGGCCACTTCATCTCCACCAGCGGCATCTGAACCAACCATGGCTGATGATTCTGCCCTCTCCACGAACTCAACATACACCATTGGCCTCCCATATATCGCAGCATCAGGGTTGCGCACGACCTCCATGTAGTTCGCCCATGACGCGTCATTGGTCACCTTCAGAAGTTGCCATATGCTCTGCCTTTCATCATCCACCATTGTGGCATAGACTGCCTCGATCCGTAACTTATTCCTTGCGGTCTGTCGATCGAACGCTGAACGGACACACCTCCGTAGCTCAGACAAGCTCATGGCGCTCAGACCGGGTGCCCGGATCACGGTCCGCTCGCAATTTGACAGGTCTGCCCCATACGGCCCATCACGTACGAGACCACTCCCATAAAATACGAACAATTGTTCAATGCCAGCCATTGCGTACCTATCATAAGTGCATAATCAACCATTTTAGTACACAACACGTAACAATCGTACCATCTAATTAACAGTTTCGATTAATATATGGTTTGTATTCCTAAATCTACGATTTATTTGTAACTATTTTACTTTCAAATTGTACCATACATCAAATGAAATATTCGTATCATTTTTATTTCCATGAAATGACCTTCATACTACAGTCATTCACTAAGCATACTAATTATACAAATTGTCTCTAATCTAACTACTACAAATTTACCACCTACAAATGTTCCAACATAAATATTTACTTTTTCAACACCTACACATTATTTACACTACAATCTTTTCTAACTTTAACTTAATATAGTCTTTTCTAAATTTTTAATTCTAATCTACCAAATTTATTTCTAATTTATTTTAACCCTAGTACTATTGTTATCACCTACAATTGCTCTAACATAAATATGTGTTTTCTCAACGTCTACACACTACAACTTCATATTTTCCACCTAACTGAAACTACTTTGCAGTACATATGTTCACAAAAAATGAAACCCTATATACACTACAATATACACTACAATACATCATGCTAAACATATGCAAGATTTCCTATACATACATATCGTATAAAATATTGACATAAAATAACAGTAATACAAGATGGTTTCGTTAATTAAGGCCTAATGACATACATAAAATTATAGTTGCATGGGCACAAAACTTACCTCTTGTTGATGCTCACGAGACGATCTACAACTTTTGTACTTGCCAAATCAGCTGATTCCAAACGAAAACAACTCAACTCTTCCGGCTTTCGCTCCTCACTTTTCTTCAGCAAAAACTAACTACATTACAATACGTAACATCAACATAAAATACGACATTATCTACACTACAATAAAGCATGCATCATATGTGGATTTTTACCTACACATACACACTGTATGACACATTGGCTTATAATACATATGTTCACATAAAGATTACCTACAAATACATAACGTACCAAATATTGACATGGCGTATCACACATTCACATAAAATAACATTACCAAATGATAATTTGTGCTAATCAACTAATTATGGACTAATCACATACATAAAAATTTAGTTTCGCGGGCACAAGACATACCTCTTCTTGAAGCTCACGACACGATCTAGAACTTTTATACTTGTAAAATCCGCTGATTCCAAACAAAAACTACTCAAATCTCCGTGTTTTCACTCCTCTCTTCCCTTCACTTTCTCCCTCGCTCTATCTTCACTTCAGCTGCAACTGAGCGTTCTGCCTTCGACAACAGTTTTTCTCCCTCCCTTGCGCTATGGTTCCGGGTTTTGAAGTGTGCATTCAGCACTCATGGAGGGGGGCCGTTCCTGCCCTAAAGACACGTGTGCGAGCGAACAGGAGAAAATAATGCGCACTGGGGGCTTTTCCTTCTTTCGGCGGACGAACGGGACGTCGCAGAGGGATTCCCGCGGGCGGCAATTATTCGCGCGCTGGGCTGCACAAGACGCGCGGTCAGGAAATGGGACGCGCGGTCGGCAAAGCGAACGCGCGCTCGGGCGGGGCAGACGCGCGGTCGCGCGGGGCGGGACGCGCGCTCGGGCGGGGCAGACGCGCGGTCGCGCGGGGCGGGACGCGCGCTCGGGCGGCGCGGGACCGGACGTGCGGTCGGCGGGGCGGGACGCGCGGTCGGGGGCCGGTCGTGCGGTCTGGTACCGCACGACCGGGACAGGTGGCGGCCGCTGGTGATCGCGCGGTGGAGAGGGGTCCAGTTTTGGAATTTTCTTGCACAGGGGGCCAAAAGCGGAATTTTCGGGGTCCAAGGGTCCAACAATGTCCAAATTTTGTGACTAGACGCCCCTCTACTAGGAATAAGTAGGCAATATGGAGTTTCTGATTGAATATGTTACCTAAGGGTATAAATCTTTACATGTTTATGCGTGTGTAGCTTTCGACCTTTTGAATAGTAGTAGAAATATAGTTGCCCTTAAATTGATAAGAAACACAGGGAAAATGACATGCTTGTCCTGATCGACTATGTATTCTTTATTCTTAACTGTCGCTTGCACTCCTGTTCATCGGATGGCTATCATGTCAGTCGTGTTCAACTTGGCTGCCAAGCTATCTCCTCTCTCTCCTATAGGTTTCGTTGGTGCACTTCACTGCCACATTCCAGACCGGCATAAGCTGGCTCAAATTGACTGTTGTTAACATCCCTTAAATTTAACTGTAAATTGCTCAGAAGACTTCTTAGGTGGTGCTCGATTGGATTGAATTTTGAGTGTTGATAAATATCATCCGGATGTTTTCTTCCCAACTATCATCCAGATTTGTGACCATTAGATTAGAGATCCAACGGCCATAAATTCTCCCCCACCCCCTCCAAAAAAAATCTCCCCCTCTTCAAAAAAAATCTCCCCCCCTCCAAAAAAATGGGCCGTTGGATCTCTAATCCAACGGTCTCAAAACTGGACGATAGTTAGCAAGAAAACATCCGAATGATGCCTATACACATCCTTGAATTTTTATGATTTAGGGCTGAATTTTTACTGCAGCTGGCTAAAATTACACTGTAACTGATGATGACTTATTTGGCATAATTAAATTTTAAAAAATGAAAAATGAAAAAAGGGTTTAGTCCAATAGGTATAATGCAAACGAATACGGAAAAAAACCAGCAAAAAACTCAAAAAATCATAAAAGTCAGAAAAGATAAAATTTTAGAAATAGTAAAAAATATGCCGGAAATCACAAGCCCAAGCTCAAACAGTCCCAATCACTCTGCCGGATGAGACCAAGTACTTGTTCTCTTGTGATTGTTGAGGAATGTTAGACTTGGCTGTCAAGCTACTGCCTCTGCTTCCTCTCGGTTTCGTGATGGAAATTGGACCCCAAGTTGCAGGCCTTTTAATATTGATTAACTTGACTGATATATTGTTCCACAGTGTGTGAAGCTTTCAAGTAAGATGGCAAGCATGGAGGAGCCCCTTGTTGGAGGCAACATTGAGAAGACAGGAGGGGTAGGAGAGAGATTGGTGGTGAGTGAGGTCAGAAAGCAGCTGTACCTTGCCGGGCCTCTCATCGCCGCATGGCTCCTGCAGAACGTCGTCCAGATGATCTCTGTCATGTTTGTGGGTCACCTCGGCGAGCTTGCCCTCTCCAGTGCCTCCATTGCCACCTCCTTTGCTGGTGTCACCGGCTTCAGCTTGTTGGTACAATATCTGCACGCATCCATTTCATTTGTTGGACCTCCTGAACTATTTACTGAAGTTTTAACAGCAACTTGAATTCTTTGTCTTGTATCTGTTCTTTCAGGTTGGCATGGCAAGCAGCTTGGACACACTGTGTGGGCAAGCCTACGGAGCAAAGCAGTACTATCTTCTCGGCATCTACAAGCAGAGGGCAATCCTAGTGCTCACTCTGGTGAGCGTTGTGGTCGCGGTGATCTGGGTGTACACCGGCGAGATCCTTCTACTCTTCGGCCAGGACCCGGAGATTGCCAGGGGGGCAGGGAGCTACATCCGGTGGATGATTCCAGCACTGTTTATGTACGGGCCGCTGCAGTGCCATGTCCGGTTCCTGCAGACGCAGAACATCGTCCTCCCGGTGATGCTGAGCTCAGGCGTCACGGCGCTGAACCATGTGTTGGTGTGCTGGTTGCTGGTGTACAAGCTTGGCCTGGGCAACAAGGGTGCTGCCTTGGGCAATGCAATCTCGTACCTGACCAATGTGTCCATCTTGGCTCTCTATGTCAGGCTCTCACAATCCTGTAAGAGCACTTGGACAGGGTACTCAAAGGAGGCGCTTCGCGACATCCTTAGCTTCTTGAGGCTTGCCGTTCCATCTGCTCTGATGGTTTGGTGAGTTTTGAGTCCCTCTAATTGCCGGAAGAATTTTTCATGTTCCATCTCCAATTGAATTGGATCCTACATGTACACAGCTTGGAGTGGTGGTCATTTGAGCTCCTAGTACTTCTTTCCGGACTTCTCCCAAATCCTATGCTCGAGGCATCGGTATTGTCCATTTGGTGAGTTACACTTTCATGGCGAACATAACATTCTGTTTGCCCTTTCCTGATACTGACTGTTGAATTTCCTGCAGCCTAAACACGGCTTCCTTAACATTCACGATCCCGTCTGGGATTGGTGCAGCCATAAGGTGAGACTACAAATCAATCAAACCCATAAACTTTTACCATGCCCATATTGATCATATAGTTCTTGGGGCAATGATACCCTTTTTCTTGCCTTTGTAGCGTCCGAGTTTCAAACGAGCTTGGTGCAGGGCGACCGCATGCTGCCCGTCTGGCTACCCGTGTAGTCATGGTTCTGGGTCTCGTGGTGGGCGTATCAGTCGGACTTGTTTTGATTTTAGTGCGCAATTTATGGGGGCATGCATACAGCAACGAAGAGGAAGTGGTGGAATACACTGCCAGAATGATGCCAATTCTTGCCGTGTCATTCTTTTTGGATGACCTGCAGGGTGTTCTTTCGGGTAAATATAGAGATGGGTAACAAATTCGCCGAAATCTCGATAGTTCAGGACATTTCGGTCCCCTCCGAAATTTGAGTTCAAATTCAAATCTGAAGATGAACTTCAAATATTATAGAAAGTTTCATCTATATCTAATATGTAGTTCATCTCTACTATTTTTTATAACCTTTTTCTCAAAATTCTAAAGTTTCGTCAAAATTCAAAGCACCAAAATTTTAACGAAATCCAAACTGAAATTTCGGTAACTTCGCTATCCTCTTAATTTTTCTCAACCGAAATTGTTAACCCTGAATATAGATGATGATACTTCGAACAAAGCAAAAATAGCATGTACTTCGAGCCTATTTTCTGATTTTTTTTTCCCACCTTTTGATCTGTCGTTGTCTCCTTATATTTCTGTTTAGGACTATATCTCCTTGTATATGATGAACGATACGGATTGTTTTGAGCGAACATTATTCACAAGATATTGACTGGCAATGGGGGATACTTGATTTTTTTTCCCCAGGTATTGCTAGGGGCTGTGGCTGGCAAAAGTTGGGTGCTTGTGTTAATCTCTGTGCGTACTACCTTGTCGGCATTCCAGCGGCGTTCTGTTTTGCCTTTGTCTACCATCTCGGTGGAATGGTATTCTACTACCTCACATAAAAAGTTCTATTTTCATAAAAAGTTTTATTTCACTTGTATTTCTCATTTGAGTTGAAGAAACCTCTCAGAAATACGGGTCTGAACCTGTAGGGACTGTGGTTCGGAATAATCTGCGGACTCGTCGTGCAGATGCTATTGCTTCTGTCCATTGTCTTGTGCACCAACTGGGAGAAAGAAGTAAGCAAATCAAGAACAACCTCTCGCATGCACACAAAATGTTTGGTCGGCTTGTCAATGTTCATGTTCTCAATGTGTGTCTTGTTGTTTCCGTAGGCTTTGAAGGCAAAGGACAGAGTTTTCGTTTCGTCCCTACCTGTCGACATGACGACGTGATGCATGCAAGATGCACGGTTTTGTTGGGAATAATGCCCAAGGAACTGTGCAAGGAAATAAGGAAATAAGCAATCTCTACCCACATACTGCAAGCAAGATATTGTGGTTACGAGATCAAATAGTAGAGTCGGAGTGCCCGTTCAAGCTTTCAACCAAGATCTGCGCACACGCCAACAAAAACATTAAGAGAAATCAACTACGAGAACTCACGAACAACGAGAAGAAGATATTTGTGGTGTAGCGCAACTAGCACATTCTCTGTTTTCTTACGTTTAAAACAAAGTACAATCATCGAGATTATATAGGCTTAGTACCCTCTTAACACACATACTTGAATTTCGAGTTGGACACGAACTCGTGTGGCAAGCAAACTCTGCTAGCTTGCACATGTACATACACAACTTTCTCTATGTCTGTGACTCTTCCTTGCATGTAGACTATCTATAACATGCAACTAACAACTCCCACTAAAACACGATTTGCACAAAGAAAAATAGCACAATATTACAACTCTAACATCCAACTAAAACACGATTTGCACAAAGAAAAATAGCACAATATTACAACTCTAACGTTCACTTCCTTATTCTTTTTTTAGCGATCAATTTTTCATGATACACGCAACGATTGATGTGAAGTAGAGAATTGCCCTTGTGTCTGACAGAGAACATTTTATTGGTTGTTCCCCCTTGCAGCCATATAGCTACCAGGATCTTGCCGTCCCCCCAGTTCCCACGATGATGTGTATAATAAAGTATGGTAGCTAGCTAGATAGTAGCCAGAAATTAAGAGTGTCAGCAATCTCAATCCACATACTGCAAGCAAGATATTGTAGTTACAGACAGTTTTGTCAACAGCAAGTAGATGCTTCAGCAATGGCAACACAACTGTTTTTTGAGGCAAACTCGCGTACCTGGGTTTGTCGGATGTCCAATATCTCCAAGGACTGGAGCTTGTTGATTTTCTTGCGCAGTACGGTAATACCAGTACTCCTGAGGCTAAAATACTTGAGTTGGAACATCTTGTCGCAGATGTTCCTGAGATGGATTTTCTCAAGCCTTTGCAGCCATCTAGATCGAGTACCTTGTCGACCATGGATTTTGCCATTTTAGAATCTTCTGTTAAACCACTGTATTATTCTCTGGATCAGTAGATAATGCTTATAGATATATTACTGAACCATTTCATACAGATCATAAAGCGGAAACATACGATAGCAATATTACATAACAAAGTTCAATGGACCACAACGGGTCAAGTTTACAATAAGCCGAATAGGCCAAATAGTACAAGATAAAGGGAAACGTAGCAGAAGCATAGCAGAAATGGTAGACACATCCTGCCACAGGTGAGCAATTGGAGATGGTTTGTGGGCGGCTAATATTTTCCAAGGACCTAGAGAATATGAGTGCCCGCAAACACTACTCTAGCTAGATTGGGAAGAGACCTCGACTACTAAGTGCTGGACTAAGTGCCACCATCTTCTTCTCCATAAGCTCCTTGGTCATCGCAGAAAGCATATTGCCCTTGGTTCGTGGGTATTGATAATTTTTGTAAGCGAGTGTGATCACAAGCAGCAGTGCTCAGTGTGCCAATACACAGAATACAATATTCATAAATGCAAGGCTTAACAATAGGGCTCTAGTTCTTTTATTTTATAAAGCCATATTTTAAAATTATGAAAAAATATATAAAATTCCTATGACTTAGCATTTTAACTTAAAACGGATTTTATAAAGTGAGATAGACCTGTACATTTATTAGTAGTATATATTTCATCCACCTTCACATGCCACCTGTACCATATGTTAGGTTTTCAGTATACATTCACTTATTACCCATAGGACGATACCAAGGACAACATTAAATCAGGGATTTTACTGCCCGTCACTTTTTGTCCCACCCATAAAGTTGTTTTTAGCAATAGACACTAACTCGAGTAAGTTCACATGCCTGTCCTTGACTACGGGTACAGCTATTCGAATAGTTTACACTCTATAAAGGATGTACACTTTACCCACAAGAGACAACTAACTTACTATATTCCACATGTTATCGTAAACATGCAGATCAAGAAGGTCATCACAAAGGCTTTACAATACATCTCTCCAGTAGGGCTACACCTATTAAGGTTTCCACCAGTGTGGGGTGCAACAACCCCTCTAGAGGCCCCCTCTTGCGCCGTCACGTCAAAGGCTTTTCCTTCTACACGTGTGCACACTATTGGCACATCCCATACTAGATTGATGCAAATTAGTTGGCTAAGTCGTACCTATTATAGACTTGTAGTTGTACTATTTTATATTGGGAAAGCATCATAAGATTCAGTCCTTAAAATCATCTAGGTGGTTCTACCACATTCCGTCACCTCGTGCATCAACTGCACCAACTCATTTTACCATCTGTCCAGATGTTTAAACAAATTGGGGATTTTAGAAGCATAGTTGTGTGCCCGTGCGTTGCAACGGAAAATCAAATACTATACACATTTTCTTTCATTTACATGAGAATTTATTGTAGAAAAATTTAAGGCCAACATTGATAATAAATCAGATAGCATATCTCTAATGTTGCTAATTTAATCATCGGCAAACTCAGTAATAATGTGACACTACAGAAAACCATGGTGAGATGTGCAATAGATTTAAGAAGAAAATAGTGTTACTTATGCATTATCATTTCGAAGACAATCATTTGATATTTCTTTTTTCCATAACAAATTTATACACCTAATTATATCCACGCTGACTGAGGATGGCACCAAAATTACAATTACATTGGTACTCAAGACAAAAATCATCAACAAATACATTTGTATATTTTGTTAGTCCCTCAGGGGCCACAATGTACAGCTTATCTCAAGATGAACTAATAAGCCTCCAAAAAATACAGGAGTAGATAGCAAGCACCACTAATAGCTTCATATTAGTAGCTCCCTCCAGGACGTGCATGAATACTAAAGAAAAGAGCATAATTTAGTAAAAAAGTCTCTGCACCACATGTAAATCTATGGGTATCTAATTAAGGAGTGCAATGCCAGGAGGAACTGACTTGAGCAAATTGAAACACAAAACAAAATTTATATATATCATGTGCAAACACAACAATCGCATGCCCATAAGCTATAATGTGCTTTAGAATAATTCTGTGGCTGTTGTCGCAAGAATAATACACATCATTTAACAAAATGTGCAAAATATAAGCACCACATACTATAAATGGTATCAATGTTCTAGCATATCTCTCACACCATTCAGAGAATAATATAATGTTGAGAGGATCTTTCAAATTGAAAGCGAGAGAAAGCATGCTTTATCTATATTTAGCTATACTTCAGGAGGGTTACGTCATAGTCAGAAATTCAGTTTTAGAGAGAAGACATGGGAGGGTGAGGGCAACCAACCGTGCAACTAATTTTTTTTATTCGTTTTTCTTCACATATGGGGGATTGCAAAACTTAAAGAGTGACAGATATATCTTCTTCCATTATTATGAGTCAGAAATATAAAATGTGAAGCAATTATTCTCATAGTAAGCAGAATCTTCATATGGAATTATCTAAGAAATATTATGAAGATTCGTGTAGCAACATACAGTCATGCAGTCATCAAAAGGTTATGATTATCTATAGTTTCCGTGCCAAATGAATTTTGCAAGTATTGATTCTACATGCACTCTGCGTGCATTTTTATCTGACACGAAAAATATTAGTTACCTAGTGGATGCATCTTACCATTATGGAAAAGTATTTGTTACCTGAAGACCCACCTCAAGATCCGAATGCCCTTACTTTTATGTTAGTTGTAGAGAGAGAGAGAGGCTGTGAATTCGTTACTTGGTGGTTG
This sequence comes from Dendrocalamus latiflorus, assembly GCA_017311315.1. Taxonomy (NCBI): domain Eukaryota; kingdom Viridiplantae; phylum Streptophyta; class Magnoliopsida; order Poales; family Poaceae; genus Dendrocalamus; species Dendrocalamus latiflorus. The sequence goes on along the minus strand of CM029638.1, from coordinate 21,262,488 downwards.
CCTACTACCAACATAAAAAAGGTATTTGTTACCTGAGGATTGAAATGCCATTGCTTTAGCATCACACAACACTGTTACATGTAGAGAGAAGACATGAGAGGGTGAGGGGAATCACTGTGCAACTAAATTTTTTTATTCATTTTTTCTTCACATATGGGGGGATTAAATAACATATATCAAAACTAAGAGTTACAGACAGGCTTTCTTCTATTATTATGAGTCAAAAATATAAAAGGTGAAGCTAATTATTCTCATAGTAAGGAGAATCTTCATACGGAATTATTTAGGAGATATTATGAAGATTTGTGTAGCAACATACAGTTATGCAGTCATCTAAAGGTCATGATTATGTATATTTTTGTGCCAAATGAAGAAAGAACGAAATAGTCCTACAACTGATCATAATAGAGACTGAGCTTCTCATAACAGCTCAGATGAAATCACTTTTGACAAAATGTTCTGGGGGAACATGGATAACACACCTGAATAAGAAATTGAAAAAAAAGCTACAACAGTGCAGTTTTGTCAATGTGCAAAGAAGAGAATATATACCAATAATACTATAATCTAACAGACCACAAATTCAATTATGTTAATCAAATTAATATGTTTGAAATGCTTCTAACCGCTTCAGAGGTGATGAGAAATCAGAGATGTATCACAATCGCTGTTTTACAATAGAAGTTATATGATTATGAAGATATTATTTTTTTATCTTTTTGTTGAACTGATACAAAAAACAGCATACATTTAGATTTGGGTGTAGTTTGTAAATGTCTAGAATCACAAAATCAAAGATGAGCATCTTTGAAAAGGCATGGCATGTGACAGATATAGGCATGGCCGTTTCAATGGCACCGGCGGAGATTTGGGAGAGGGGCAACCTGGGTTGGTGCTGTTGAATATCTAGTCAATTTTCGGCATATTTTAATCCAGAAATTCAGCATATAAAACATGACATACAAAAGCATGAGTGATTCAACAATGATGTATCCATATTCGCTAAGGAACAAGCTAACAGCAGCACCTATTAACATATTCATAGCGCACAGAAACAAATACACCAGAGAAGTTTTCAGGTTATACCCTCGGGCGGGGCCAGTGTCGGAGACACCGGATGCACCGTTACCATCAGTCGACATGATGACCTATTCGATGTAGTCGATCGAGGCGTGATGCAGGACGAGGCGTGATGCAGGAAGATATTTGCAGTGCAGTCTCGCGAACAGTTTACCACCAGGAAGTAGACGACGTACGCCACAGATTGAGTAGTCGCGCCGAAGCGCTCCCCAAAAACTTGATCGCCTGCCTACCCGTGCAGGTACACAAGCAGACGGAGTTCCGGAGGCCTGCTCGCCCAGAACCTTGTGCGCGCAAGGCTCTGGACCGGAGATTGCAGAGAGTAGCGCAGCAGCAGAGATTTTTGTCTCGCTCTAGAGAAGGAGGGAAAGGGCCGGTTATATAGCTGCGCCAGAGGGCTGGGGAAACGAACCTGGACACCATAATGAATCCGTTACCAGTAACGGACGCCATCACCACGGTGCAATTAACACGTCCGTTTCAGCCGCCATAAACACGGTGCAATTAACACGTCCGTTACAGCAGCTATAAACATAGTGCAATTAACACGTCTGTTACAGCCGCCATAAACACGGTGCAATTAACACGTTCGTTACAGCAGCCATAAACATAGTGCAATTAACACGTCTGTTACAGCAGCCATAAACATAGTGCAATTAACACGTCTGTTACAGCCGCCATAAACACGGTGCAATTAACACGTCCGTTACAGCCGCCACGACTCGGCTCGGCACGGCACGGCGGCGCGCTCGTGTGGCATCCCAACTGCCCTCCTCAACTTGTCTATAGGAGCACACAATTGCAACCAGTCATTAATTGTGGGCCTAAGAATTTCATTTGATTAATTGCTAAATTAAAATGGGTCAGACCCAATTAATCCAACAGGTGCAGCGTCTCCCATGGGTGGATACTTGGGCACACATAATAAGGCAATGATAGGCCGGCTCGTATGTGAAGGGGCGAGGCAACTCCGGGTCTGAGACGATGCAGCGAGGAAAGAGGAAAAGCATGGGACAATGTTCGCACAGAAGCATGGGACAATGTTCGCACAGAGGGGCAGTGGCGGGATAGGGCAAAAGGGGATGTGCGGGCTGGCACAAAGCCACGATTCCAGGCCTGCATAGGAGACGAGAGGCGCAGGGTCTGCATGAGCGGAGCGTTCGATGCGCGCTAGAGGAGGCGCACACGACGAGGGCTTCCACGACCTGGGGGCGCCCCGGGCACACCGGCCGCCGTGGGCCAAATTCGGCTGGTCCGGAGGTCGGATGGGCCGGGCCCAAGAGAGGGAAGAGCGTAGCTGGCCGGGCAGGCCGGGGAGAGAAATGCATTTTCAAAATCAACACTAAAATTTGAATTTTGGTTGAACTCTGCTCAAACGGATTTTATTTGAAAACTCGATTTTTTAAGTTTGAAGCAAGGTACAAACGATCCAGCTGTTACATACTTCAGCAGGCCCAATCAAGATCAGGTCTGTGACATTTCTAAAAATGATATGATGTTATCCAAAGGATGATCGGCGCTGGAACCGAAGCATGGGAAATACGTGTCCTGTTTCTTCACGGGTTCTCACTGTTGAATTCTTTTGCGAATGGAAATTATACAAAATTTCCTACTTTTTTTAGTTGACTAAATGATCAAATTAAATTGTTTGAATCCCATTTTTAACTCAAAAGACATATATGTCATCTTCTATACAACAGACTTAATAATTTCATATCTTTTAATCTATATATACAAATTCATTGAATTATGATATTTTCAAAATCTACAGGAAATTATCTACCACTTACTAGTTATTTCCAAATTTTAATTCTGGTATTAAATTATTCAAATTAATATTTTCCCATAACTGCATCTAACAGCAACCCTATACTGGACAATAGCCTTTCAAAACTCATAACTCCTATTCTACTTACATAAAAATTATATTCTTAGACTTTCTAAAAAAACTTTATAAAATTGTCTACAATTTTTATGTTGACCAAATTTCCATATTAATTTATTTACTATTTTTAGTCTAAAGGTAACACATACTGCCGACACACAATAAATTTATCGAACAACAAAATTATAAAATTCATATCTCATATGGCGGTGATCATTTGGGCTTTTTTTGTGGCTTATGGCTGAAAAGCATTGTAGCTGGCTGAAAAAACATTGTAGTTGACATAGGCTTATTTAGCATAATTAAAATAAAAAAATTAAAAAATATATAAAATATGTTAGCCCATTACATATAATACAAACACATACGGGAAAAAAAGAACCGGCAAAAAGCTCAACAAAAAGCCAAAAGTTCAGACAAAGACAAAATTTATGAATTGTGAAAAATAAGCCAGAAGCCAGAAGCTGAAGCCATTTTGATCATAGCCATAATCTACTCATCTGATCGACATGAATAAAAATTCCACTAAAAGCTATCGAGATTTCTAGAACTCTCTAGTAGATGAAATTCACATACAATGTCCATACACTACCCGTAAAAACAGTACAACGAAATAGCAGATCAAACTAATCTACTACTCAATTTTCCCCGAACGAACACACACCACCTCTCTCTCCCTAATCTAGATATTTAACCTCTAATTAAGAATAATAATTAGAGAGAAAAAACTATACCATTACCCACACGATGAAACCTTGAATCACGATTATCTTCTCCCTCCTGAATTCTTCCCCGGCCGCGCTTCTTTTTTCCCTTCATTTGGCACTCTGCAAAAACTCCCACGCGCGGTGTGCAAGCAACTAGCGGCGCAAGAAAATATCTAGTCTCTCGGCAACATGCATGCTGGCCTTGCTCTATCGATCGCTAGAACATGGCAATGTGGGGCAGGCACAATCCGGGCAGCCAAGCAAGAGCACTTGCATGCACAAGAGATAAAGCCGAATTTAGCATTTTTATATACTGTATTTACAAAATTAGTCATATGTGTAACATATTTGTAAAAATATCACTTCTGTCGTCTGGTGGGCAGACGGCAACGTCGGCGAGGCGACACATCGCTACGCCACCGGCGGCAAGTGCCTGCCGCCCCATTAGCAGACGGCAGGCAGCCTACTGCCTGGTGAGGGGATGGTAGGCAGGCCTACTGTCTGGTGAGGGGGCGGCAGGTGATTAAGTCAGCTAATTAGCCGGCTTAATTACCTACCCTAATTTTTTTATTTATTAATTCTTTAAATTTTTAAATATATCAAATGAGCTCAACAAATTATGAAAATTTATGTACGTCCTTTTGACACAACGTGCTTCATAGTGTAATTTTTGGGTACTTGTGAATATTACTCAAAAATTCATAGACTTTTGATATTTGTATGAGTTTTTACATATAGCAAACAAGCTCTAAAAATTACAAAATTTTATGTAAAGCCTACTAACATAGTCATAGTTATTATGTAATTTTTTGAAATTTTATGTGGCTCAAATTTATCTTGTTCATTCGGGTTAATTTAATCATGAATTTAACTTACAGGAAATCTACTGTCTAGTGTAATTTTTTACAATTTTATCCCATATGAATATTGCTTAAAATTTTGTATAATTTTTATATTTGTAGGAATTGTTACATATAGCAAACAAGCTCCAAAAATTATGAAATTTTATATAGAGCCTTCCAACACAGTTGACCTAATTGTGTATTTTTTGGAATTTTATGTAGTCCAAATTTGTCATGTTAATTTATGATAATTTTATCGTAATTAGCGATTTGCTATGCTCAGGCATCTTTTGAAGTGTGTGACCTCTGTCCTTCGCACATATGTCGGCCCGTTGCTACTATCGTTTCTTTTCCACTGCGTGCTTCACGCAATTGTCACTTTGCTCGTGTTGTCCTGCCTCACGCACTCCCTCATCTGCACTGATGTCATTATGTCCGTGCCGTCCACCCTCACCCACTCCCTTGTCTCCACATTTGTCAGTGTTACCATGCCGTCCCCCTTGTGATGAGAAGGGCCGTATTGCCTCTCATTACCCCCACCAAGAAGGATGATAAAGCTAAGTCATCAAAGAAGAAGGAGTACAATGACAAGAAGAAACTTTTCAAGAAGCTACACAAGGATGGCAAGGGTGAGGCTCATATTGGAGAGTAGAACTCTGATGATGAATATTCCAACTCTGAATCCAATGATGATGAGTTCTCCAAGAAATGGAAACTTATCATAATAGCCATCAAGGAGGCTCTATCACTCTTTTCCACACCCACTTACCTAATGGCAAAAGGGGATAAGGTAAAAATAAATGATGATGATGAGCCCTCTTATGATGAGCTAATGGATATGCTTGAAGACTTAAATAAGTATCTTGAGAAGGAGAAATCTAAATTCTAAGTCTTGAAGAGAAAATATCTTTCTCTAAAAGACTCCTATGAGGAGCTAAAAGAAGCTCATAATTCACTTCTTGTCAAGGACCTCACTAAGTCACGTATGGATGTTGGCATTACTTGCACTATTATTGATGACATAACTAGTTTAGACATTGCTCCATGTATTGTATCTAAAATGAATACCTCTACTTCATGTGATGACCTGCTTGCTATGTAATGTTCTTCTAAATTTGATTCTAGCTCTTGTGCGAATAATTCATGTGATTCTCTTCTTGTGATTAAGAACAATGAGATCAAAGAGCAAATCAACAAGCTAAGTAAGGGTATGGAGATATTTCAAGGGCAAGATAACCCTTGACAAAATATTGAGTGAGCAAAGGTGCTCACACAATAAGAAAGGCATTGGATTTATCCCAAAGAAAGGTAAGAAACCAATTCACAGGCCTCTAAGGTTTGTGATGAAAAATGATAAATTTTGCCATAAATATCATGGTGTGAGGCACATGAATTATTCAATATGACCGAACCCTATGAGTGAGGTACTACCATTTTTGGATTAACGGCTAGGTTTGTGCATTTAATGATCCCAAAGTAGCAGTTGAACAGTGGGTGTGGTAGTACCAATCGATACATGACGGTAGTACCGCTCCACCTGATTTTTGGGGATTTCATCCCCAACAGTCATTCTGGTAGTCATTATGGTATGCACTCTTAGACCCTCATTGAATCTTCTTGTCCTCTTGTATTGTTTTCATCAACTCTTGTGCATTATTTTCCATTTTGAGGTTATTGAGAGCATTCAATGCATTGTATCTAGTTGATCCTCGTGGCATCTAAATACCTTCAAGCAAGCGTCATTTGCTTATTACTCTTGGTGGTTGCCGCCACCTAGACGTCTTGAAGGAGTTGATGTGGTGACCTCTTTAAAAGGCTGTGATGAGACCTAGCGTGATTTGTGAAGGTCGGTGCTCACCGCCTGGAGCGGGAAAGAGCTACCAATAGTAGATTGAGGAAAGGCTCAAGTCACACAAAGAGCTGGCTTGATTAGTTAAAGCTCTCTCAACATGGATTACGAAAGACCGGCAAGTTTTTTAGACCACAATAAAATTCTTGGGTCCTTCATGTGGTTTTATTCTCTTGCTCTGTACTTTCTGTATTTGCATTTCTAGTAATCAATTGCTTGACTTGTTTAGTTAGAATTGTATCTTGCCTAGACATAGATTTGTAGTACCATAGCAAGACTTAGAGGTTTTAGACTTTAAATTGTGCTAAACAATTTTATTAGTTTGTACTCGCTTAAAAATTGTGATTTAGCCAAAAGATTTTAAAAACCTCCTATTCGTCCCCATCTAGTTGGTTATCCTTCATCCTACATAAGCATCAGTGTCACGTGTTGCGCGGATGATGAACCTCCAGGATACTCTGGTCCACAGTAGCCCGCTGCAGCGAAGCCCGATGCCACATAGCCTATGCCATACTAGTAGACCATGTAGTTGTCGTATATTCGATCATACCACTCGTCACGCTGGCAGAGGCGTGGGTGATCTGTAGGTGCATACATGCCGCATTGTACCTCGCAGTCTCGGGCAAGCTAGTCGACATGCTGCCTGGGGTACCATGTTGTATCTTGGGCTGTCTCCGTGATGAGGACAGACGTGCGAGGACAGACGTGCAATACAGAAAAGCATATGTATGTATCTGATGATGCTAAATACAACCTAGCATAACCCAGAATAATCATACACACATACATAGCTAAACTACAAATTATGCCTACGACCATGTATACATTGCACACTTCTACAATCCTGGCATCATTTTCTACAAATTTTGTAGTCGCACCAGTGCAATAAATATATACATGCATACTTACATACATATTTCACAAATTGCAAACACACCGGGAGCACTAAAAATAACAGTGTGTATTTCCTCAGCTATTTATAAAAAAAATAGTCATTATCACCACTAATACGTCCTAAACATGGCTAATTACAAAAATGCATCCGTTAACTAAATATGGTTACCAATCATATTCCACACTACCAAACCACCATTACACTAATGAAATGCTAATGGTATATTAAGTGCATTCCTCGTATGCAAATGAAGCATATATTTTCTTGAAAGTCTTCACTCGCTCTACAATCCTTTCAACTACGAAATCTTCTAAATCACAGCTAAACCACCTCAAAAAACTATTACAAACTTGCCTTTTAATCTCTTTCTTTCTTCCCCTCTGTGCTTTCTCGCTTGGCAAGAAAGAAACTGAGCTGCGCAGCTTCGAATGGGAGGGTAGAACACAACGGCAAGGTGTTCACAACTGACATCCCCACAGGGGTGCACACGGGAGCAGAGGGCTGCGGAATCCCTGACCAAATGGGACAGGAATATGGTCAGCCAATCGAGATGCCGGCTACTACTGCGCCAATTCCCATACCCAACCTGCCTGCCCCTGCTACGTGCTAGGCCACCTACCGAGCTCCCAGTGCTTGGCTGGAGCTGGCACGCCCTGCCGAGCTTGAGGAGCTCGACATGCTGGTGGGCCTCACATGCCTCCCGAGCATGCGCTCTAGCTGTCAAGTTGGCCTCGCCTGCCACGTCGCCCATGCCCTGCCGAACTGTGGTGGCACGGCAACTGATAGGTGTCGCCTGCCATGCTCAAGGACGAGGCTATTTTTGCACAAATATGTATTTGGGAGCTAAATTTGAAAATAAAATTCACTACAACGGCAGAAGTGTGAACAGGTCCCCACTGTTTTTTAACGCTCTCCACCACCCATTTCAAATTGCTTTTAGCATGTTGTGTTACTATTGAGCCTCTTCCTTTCGACTTCTAAAAGCTACTTTTCGGCTTTTCTACAGTAACCAACTTTCAAAAGGAGTGTCTTTTCAAAGCGGGGTTTATAAGTTGATTGTAGTACATACTGTAGCAACTTCATTTATATCGGCCAAACTCGCACGTGTGTTTCTGTTACTTTATAGTCTCTCTCACGAATAGCCCAAAAATCATAAGCCACAACTAAAAACCATAAGCCGAAACCAAAAGAAACCTGCCCATTAGAACTTTGCGGAAGTTAGCATGTGACTAGATGGCTAAGCGCGTGGGTTTGCACCTAGCCAACCAGGGTTTAAGTCCCAGACGTGCTGGTGCCACCGATTTTATGAGTACACATATGCATGCGTGTTTAGTGAAAAAAAAGCATGTCCACAATAGACCTTGAATGGCTCCGATAAATTTCAAGTATATATAGAGAACGTGCACACGTGTGTGCGGATGGTGTTAGTGTGGTGTGTGTTGAGCATTACAACTTTGCTCAGGAACCACAAAGCATCTTGGTTTTAGTTCAATTCCAAATAAAAACATGGGAGAAAAAGAACATGAGACACTGGCACTGCTAGGGTCTTATCTACCATCCTCTTTCAAAATGATAATAAAAACAATTTGGTTCCCTCCCATTCCAAACAGAATTGAAGATGATAATTGTTCAAACCGTTCGATTTCTACAACAATTAAAGAAAATTCTAATGTTCCAAATGGGCCTAAAACCGAGGATTCTACTCCCATTCCAATCTCACGAGTCGGAACCAATATCCTCTCCAAAAAAAGAAGAAAGAAAAAAAGAGTCGGAAACTAGGAATCAACACAATGACAAGGCTAGAGGTGGGAGACGGGCCGTGCTTTTTCGGGCCAGCCCGAAGCACGGTTGGCCCGGCACGGCCCAAGCACGTGCCGGCCTGACACGTGGCGGGCCGTGCCAGCCCGCCACGAATGGTCGGCCATGCTGGGCCTGGATATCGAGCACGATGGGCGGCACGGCCCGACGTGGTGTGTCGTGCTCGAGCCGGCCCGGCCCGGTGAGCACGGTTGGCATAGGGGGGGCACGCCCGGCCCGGTGAGCATGGTCGGCCAGGGGGCATGGCCAGCGCTGGTGGCAGCCATGCCTTCGGCCTCCTATCGGTCGTGCGCTCTGCGCCCCACACCGTGCCGGCCGAGCCGTCTTTGGCCAACCGAACATCCTACAGCCTCCCGTCACCCTCCCACCGTCCCACACTCCCACAGTCATCCCACACTCCCACAAGGCTACAACACAAGCATCCCACAAGCACAAGCGCAGAGCAGAGTAGAGGGAGGGAGCAGACAGAGGGGAAGGAGTGTACCTCGACCCTGAGCTCGGTGGCCATGGTGGGAGTGCGGGATCCACGAACATGAACGGGCAGGGGGTCTGCCGGGCATGGGCAGCACGGAAGTGGCAGAAAACCAGGGGCTGACTGGCGAAACCAGGGGCGAAACAGGCGGAACCGGGGGCAGAGCGAGCGCGGCTGATGCCGGCCTGATGCAACGGCCACGGGCTGGAGCTGAGGGCAGTTGGCGAGGGTCTCATCGAGGCGGGTCGGATCAGGGCATGGCGCGAGGTGACTAGCGCTGCAGTGCTGCTATCAGAGTGAAGGGGATGGGGGCGGTTGGCGCCAGAGGAGGCGGAAGCAGACGAGGCGCAGGGCGATGGCGATACGGAGGCAACGGGGTGATGCGATGCAGCGAAGACAGAGAGGAGGAGAAAGAAGGAGATGAGCAGGCGCACGGGAGAAAGAGAACGGGAAAGATAGGAGGTTGGGCCCGCGGCAGAGGGAGAGGAGGGAGGGGAAAATGCAATTCTTTGTTACGTCTATGCATCGCTATTCTTTAGATTATTATCTATTTACCAATTATTCGAAATATTCTCCTAATGATTAGTTTAATGATTCATTGAAGCATAGGAGTATTTAATTATCTCATTGATGTTTAATAGTAATTTTTAATACATTTATTTACTACTCATCTGCGATTATTGGTCATAATATTACATTGTTCCTCAGATTATTTATTGGCAAAATTACTCCCATGTCTGATGATCCAATACCATTATATTTTTAATACCTAATTATGATATTTTAATTGGAAGTATTCTGGGGATCAAATGACATTTCATCTAACATGTTTTAACCTTAATTAAAGTTCATTCACATAGGGCCAAACTTGTTATATAGGGCTACACTTCAATATTATTATTTAATTAAATCTACCAAGAAGATTTGTTTAATAACGGTATGTTAAATGTTAGGGCATATATTATAATTAAGGGTAATCTTTATTAAGTTTGAACATTTAACCAAAGTCATAATGCCTTTAATTAATAATTAGATTTAAAATAAATACTAAGGGCACATTAATTATTCATTACGATAACTAATCCAAATTTAAATCTTACATAATCTCTTTTACATCCTAATTAAATTTTATTAGCTTCCCTAGATTATTTCCTAATTTTTCCTTAATTTTTACTAATTACAATGGATTGAACAAAACAAAATAAAAAGAGATGAAAAGGGTGCGGCCGACGGGAATCGAACCGAGGACCTGAGGGCTTGTGACTGTTAACGCAAGCTGAGCTAGCCAAGTGGGCCGAAGACCTAGGCTGGCAATACAGGGGCAGACAAACAGAAGAACTAGGGGTTGGGCGAGGTCAAAACAGAGATGTCGGGCTGGTCAGAGAGCAGTCTTGCCGGCGGCGAGCGGCGGCCGGAGGGAAGTTGGCGACCGCCAAAATGGGGTGTGGGGGAGGTGGTTAAGCTACAGGGGGCGGCGCATTGGCCGGGGCGGCGACAAGGTGGGCAGGCGGCAGCTCGAAGTGATTGGCGGCGAGGTGGGTTCGGGGCGGCGGCGACGGCGTGGAGGAAGGGAGAAGATGGCGCACGCACGAGTACGAGTGGAGGGCCAGGAGCTTACCTGAGTGGTCGAGGTGACCGGAGGGAGGCTGAGGTGAGCCAAAGACGTGCACGGGCGGCGGCGCGAATGGGTCGCCGTGGCTGGAGAGCTCGAGTGGCGGAGAGCTTCGGCCGATGGTTGGGACAGCTTCGGGGTGCCGAGGTGACGCTCCCACCACGCTGAATCGACCTGGGACCAACTGAGGAGAGAACAGCGGTGGAAATGGCGGTGGCCGACCGGAAACAGAGGAGGAGCGTGCACGGCGTACTCGGGCGTCGGTCCTTTAATTAACTACGAGGGGGAGACAGTGGACGTTAGGGGGCGTGTTGTGACATGGGTGGTTTGTGGAATACTCACCAGAGGCGGCCGGGACGGGGTGGTGGCTGGTGGCGCATACAGGGGCAGCTCGAGCTGAGCTCAGCGTGAAGGAGGAAGAAGGGGGCAAATGAAGGGGGTGAGCTCGGTGCTTCTTATAGGCGAGGAAGGGGAGGCAGGCACGCGCTCGGTGGAGGGTATGGGCGACGGCATGGGCAGGGGGTATGCTGGGCATGGGCGGTGCGGAAGTGGCGGAAAACTAGGGGCTGGCTGGTGAAACTAGGGGCGAAATGGGCGGAACCGGGGGCGGAGTGGGCACGGCTGACGCCAGCCTGATGCAACGGCGACGGGGCAGAGCTGAGGGCAGTTGGCGAGGGTCTCATCCGGGCGGGACGAAGCAGGGCATGGCACGAGGTACTGGCGTTGCAGTGCTGCCGTCAGAGTGAAGGGGATGGGGGCGGTTGGCGCCAAAGGAGGCAGAGGCAGACGAGGCGCAGGGCGATGGCGATGCGGAGGCGACGGGGTGACGTGATGCAGCGAAGACAGAGAGGAGGAGAAAGAAGGAGATGACGCGGGCGCACTAGAGAAAGAGAACGGGAAAGATAGGAGGTCGGGCCCAGCGGAAGAGGGAGAAAAGGAGGGAGGGAGGAAGAGAGAGAAGAGAAAGGGAGAGAGAGAAAAGGGCTAGGCCCATATGTAAGAGAGGGGCAAATGGGAAAGGAATGAGAGAAAAATGAAAAGCTTTAGCAATTTTTGGATTTTTGAATTTTTAATTTAAATTTCTATTTCACATTTAAGATTATTGATTTCTATTTAAAATTTAATTTTAAATTTTCAACTATTTAGATGTAAGTTTTTAATACTCCTTGGCCATTGCTTCTCTTTTACTTAAGTAAATTGGATTTCAAATTTTTATTTCCACTATTTAATACTTAAATTTTAATTTGTGTGTGGATCCTTGGATTTTCTATTTCTTTTATTAACACCATCATTGCTTTTAAATTTGGATATTGTTTCTCAACATATTAATTTGCATGCCACCAAAACTCAAAACATTCAAAAGAAATTTTGAACACCAGCAAAATGCAAGAGAAAGTTTTAAAATTTCCATATTTTTGAATACTTGAAATTTAGGATGTTACAATTGGCGGGTCTGGACGAAGGGAGAATTGCTAGAAGCACATGACCTAGTGCCAGGAAATTCGAGACGGTGAAACGGTAGATATCGCAACTTATAATTATTGCAATGCTAAATTATGTGCTTGTACAGCTGTAGGAACAGGACACTTGAAATGCCACTATAAAGCATGCTTATGCAAGATGGCGGCACAGGGCTGAGGGGGAGGAAGAGTACAAACACAGCTAAACTTCGAGGCCGATGGCTCTGTAAGTACTTGGGTATAAACCCGCTTTCTGCCTGTGAGGAAATTGCTAGATATATTATTTCAGAAGATCAACCAATTAGGATAGGTGTAAGTCGCGCATTCGAAATAATGATCCAACGCGGCTTTTGCCCACAGTACCAACATGTTAGTAGGAGAACTACTACATCCAATATTTTACGGATGTATCAAAAGGAACTGGTAGAGTTAAAAGAACTATTCCAACAAGTTCAGTATTCTTTTGCCATAACCTCAGATAATTGGACATCATCACACCAAAGAAGTGCCTACCTTAGTGTTGTAGCCCATTATTTAGATGATAATTATAAACTAAACAAGAGAGTCATAGGATTTAAAGTAATAAATGAATCGCACACGAGAGAGGCCATTGCCGAGCATATACTACATGTACTTGATTATTTTAAGATAGATAATAAAATTGCTTCTATAACTCTTGATAACGCATCGGCAAACACAACGGCTATGAACATCCTCACCCCAAAATTGCAAACATATATTGGTGGTTGTGTCCTCTATCAGAGATGTGTATGCCACATCATGAACCTTGTTGTTCAAGATGGTATACAAGTAATTGGTTCATATCTGAATAGTATCTGTGATGCTATTCATTACCTCACAAGTTCTCCACAAGTGGTAGCCAAGTTCGCGGAGTACTGTGCAGTTAATGGGGAAGAGCCAAGAAAATTTGGTCTTGACATGAAGGTGAGGTGGAACCCAACATATATTATGTTAAAAAAAGATACAAAGTTATGAACATGTCATATCCTTTTTGTCAATGCCAACTCTCAAAATAATGAATTGGTAGTTACTAATTCAGATTGGCAGATTATTAGTCGTTTTTGAGAATTTTTAAGACCTTTTTATAAAAGCAACAAAGGCTTTATCTAGTGTTTATTATCCTACCTCTTGCTTTGTTATAGAGTTTATTTGGTTAATTGCAGACAAAATTGCTAAATCTAGGGACGATCCTATTTTAGGCCATGCTGTCGTAGCAATGGAAGAAAAATTATTAAATATTTTGGTCCTATTTCACACTTGTATTATTTTGTTATTATTTTTTATCCTACAAAAAAGTTGGCAGGTTTACAGATAGGTATGTAGGGAATAGGTGAATGTCTTGGCCTAGATTATTCAGAAGCTTTCGCACATATCAAAGAGGAGTTTTTTCGTGTTTTCCGTTTGTATCATGATAAGTTTGGCAGCAGTGGAAGATCGGAGGCCTCACAGCAGATGCAACATGGAAAGACAAGCTTAACATCACACTTATGGAAGAAGCTAAAGGGCAAGTCTATTTCTTCGTCCTCTCAGTCTTAGGCGGCCTCTAAGTGGAATTATGTCTCAGAGTTGAACCACTATATGGAGCATGATTTTGCAAATATTGATCCTGATCTTACTGGTGGAGGCAAGATAGACTTGCTCGAGTGGTGGAAGAACAATAAGCGGATCTTTCCTGTGCTGTCACATTTCACACGGGATGTTCTCCTGGTGCCAGTGTCCACCGTCTCTTCAGAAGAGATATTCAGTACGGTAAGGAGAATAATAGAAGATAAAAGATCATCCCTTATGCCTAGGATAGTGGAGGCAATCACATGCGCCAAAGACTGGGAATTAGCCAAAGAGCGGCAACAACATCAATTGGAGCATCCTGAAATCGTACAGGCGTATGATGACCTCGAACGCATGAACGACCTAGACATTGATGAGTAGATATTATGTACGTATGTTGTAATAGTTAGTATATATATATATTGTTACTGTACTCTTTTCCTTACTTGGGAAACCCCACTCTGGGGCGTAAAGTTTTTAATGAGGTAGTAACATTGTATTTTTAAAATATCAAAGAAATTCCACTTTTTCCCAAAATATTTACGTCATTGTGTGTCCATGTTTTTATGCAATTAATTCAATTTCAACTAGTTTTAAACGAGGTAGGTACAAGAGAAAGGAAGATGACGACCGTCACCACCGTCTTCGCGTATAGTTACTTCGGGCTGGGCTTGGACTGGCACTGCACGAACACTGGCACGGTGGGCTTTGGGCCGTGCTTGGGCCTGGCCGGAAGCAACGCGGGCCGACACGGCATGGCATGGTAAGATGACTGGGCTGAGCCGGCACGGCACGAAGCGGCACAAAGCACGATGGGCCTGGTGCCGTGCCAGCACGGCACGGCCCAACTCCCAGCTCGTCACAAGGCGGAGGCACCTCTTCCTTCCCCGCGTCCGAATCGAACTCCTCCGGCGAGCAGCGAGCCCTCCTATACATGCATCGGCGACGAAAATGCCCCCGCTGCTCGATTCAGTCTTGACCTCTAGATCGCAGACCACTGAGCCTGTTGCCATGGCCAGGACCACTAGGCTGCATCATCATCACGTGCAGTCACCCGCGGCGGCCGGCGACGAGGACCGCCTCAGCGCCCTCCCCGACGAGCTGCTCCACCTCATCCTGCGTCGGCTCGACACCCGCACCGCGCTCTCCACGTCCGTCCTGGCCAGGCGCTGGGCGCTCCTCCCCTGCGAGCTCCCCGCGCTCGGCTTCAAGGTCAGCGAGATACTCCCGCCGCGCTACCAACGAGGACTCGCCCTCCGCCGCCGCGCCTGGTGGAATGGCGAAGCTGCGGCCGCCGGGGAGCTCGATGCCCTCATCGCGTGCTACGAGCGCTGCGCCATGCGAGCGTTCGCCGACGGCATCACCAGCTTCTTGGAAGCGGACGGCGGCGGTGACGACGGTCACTGTGGTAGCGACGGGCACGCAAGCCGGCGCGCCAAGAGCCTCTGATGATGGTGGATAATGTACTTAGTCTTCTTCTGTTAATCCTATTCTTCAGTTAAGTCCTAGTCTCGTTCTCCCTGTATACTCAGTAACTGATGCCATCTTTGTAGGATCTAATACATGCTTCATGCTTGACAATATATAAACTGTATCCAGCACCACATTGGGTGTGTGGGATAGCAAATCTTTTCTCTCTTTTCTGATTGAGTCTTTCATAGTATCAGAGCCACCTCTTCTCCCACAAAAATGTCCACTTCTAGTTCTGCAACCTTTGGTTCCACTAACGCCATGAATTCAGCCACTGCCGGCTTGCTCCCAACACCGACATTTGGCCACTTGATAAATGTCAAGCTTGGTCAGGAGAATTATCTTCTCTGGAAGGCGCAGATGATGCCTTACCTTCAGAGCCAACAACTTCTAGGCTATGTTGACGGCTCCATCAGCGCACCTGACAGGATGATCACCATCACCACGGAAGGTGGCGCAACTCAAGTTCCCAATCCGGCGTATCAGACCTGGTTGCAGCATGATCAAGCTGTCCTCAGCACCATTCTTTCATCATGGGCTCCAGAGGTGCTTTCTCATGTGCTGCTCCTAAACACATCCCATGAAGTGTGGGTTGCTCTCGAGCGTAGATTTGCATCACAGTCGAGGGCACGGATCATGCTCGTTCGGCGTTAGCTCGCCATGATCCAGAAGAAGGATATGTCCATGGCGACCTATTTCAACAAGGTCAAGGCCCTGGCCGACACACTAAGTACCTGTGGTGTTACTCTGTCCGAGGAAGAGATTGTGGCGTACATCCTCACTGGCCTGGATGCCAACTACGACTCGATCGTGACATCACTCACTACTAGGTCAGAACCAGCCAGCCTTAATGATGCCTATGCTCATCTCCTCTCTTTTGAGATGCGCCAAGAGCAGAATCAAGCTACAATGTAGGTGAATCTAACCACTCGTGGCAGCCGTGGTGGAGGACGCAGTCGTGGCAGGCGCGGACGCGGCGGCCAAGGTCACAGCCGTGAACGCCATGGCCAAGGATCGAACAACTACACCACGAACAAGCCAACATGTCAAGTGTGTGGCAAAATAGGGCATGTTGCCCTCAAATGCTATCACCGTTTTGATCATTCTTACCAAGCTGAGGAGATCAAGGTTGCTGCTGTAGCACACACCTCACCAGGGTACGCAGTGGACACGAATTGGTACACTGATATAGGTGCGATCGATCATATAACTGGCGAGATCGACCATCTCACTATTCAAGAAAAGTATGGTGGTAAGGATCAGGTGCAGGCTGCAAATGGCTCAGGTATGCACATTTCCCACATTAGTCACTCACATATTCACACTCCTTGTCAAACTCTACACTTGAAAAATATCCTTCATGTTCCTAAAGCCTCCAAGAATCTTCTATCAGTGCATCGACTTGCCCATGATAATAATGTTATGTTTGAGTTTTACCCCAATCATTTTGTTGTGAAGGACTTAACCACGAGGAAGGTACTTCTTCAAGGTCGCAGTAAAGGTGGTCTGTATCCTTTGCCTTCCAATGTCACCACTACAACCAGGAGTGTCTTCTCCAACATCAGGACCTCGCACAAGCAGTGGCATTGCCGGCTGGGTCATCCCTCTTCTGCAGTCATTCAACAAGTAGTTAAATTCAATAAACTTCCTTGTTCTAGCAACAACAAAGATACTTTTGTTTGTGATGCCTGCCAATGTGCAAAAAGCCATCAATTGCCCTTTCCTTTATCAAATAATGTATCCTCTTCACCACTTGAACTGGTGTTCTCCGATGTATGGGGTCCAGCACTCACTTCTATTGGAGGGCATAAGTATTATGTGAGCTTCATTGATAATTTCAGTAAATTTGTTTGGCTCTATCCTTTGAAACAAAAATCTGATGTTGCTAGTGTGTTTGTTCAGTACCAAAAACATGTTGAGTGACTGCTTGATAGAAAAATTCTTTGTATCCAATCTGATTGGGGAGGAGAATACCAAAAATTATACTCCATCCTTACTCAAACTGGAGTGGCACACCGTGTGTCCTGTCCATATACGCATCAACAGAACGGCTCTGCTGAAAGGAAGCACCGACATGTAGTTGAGGTAGGTCTCTCACTTCTTGCTGCAGCCTCTATGCCCTTGAAATTCTGGGACGAAGCATTCCAGACAGCGGCTTATCTTATAAATAGACTTCCCAGCAAAGTGATTAACTTTAGCATACCCTTGGAACGACTCTTAGGTGCTAAACCCAATTACACTCTTCTCAAAACATTCGGTTGTGCCTGTTGGCCCAACCTTAGGCCATATAACTCACATAAACTAAGGTTTTGGTCAATACGTTGTGTTTTCTTGGGCTATAGCAATCTTCATAAAGGATACAAGTGCCTTGATCCCTCTAGTGATAGAGTTTATGTCTCTCGGAATGTCGTCTTTGATGAATATGTCTTCCCTTTCTCTGAAACTTTTCCTCCCTCGGGCATACACTATTCAGCCGATCAAATTCTCCTTCCCATCTTGCTTCCAACAAATTTGCCAATCTCTAATTATTCTGTGACTGGTCAATTGGCTAATGTGCATACCTGTGTTCCATCTGACACTACCTTAGAGCAGCAGTCCGAATCTATTTTGCAGGCAGTTAAGTCTGATGACATTGTACCTAATCAGGTTGTTGTCGACATTGGTGTAGCATCTACTGCTCCTACCGAAGCAACTGAATCAGCTACTGCGGCAACGTCTAGTGTTGTAGCAGAAGATTCTGGTGACAATGTGGCTATGCCCAGAGATGAATCACAACATCCAATGAGGACTGGACTTAAGGATGGTATTCGGCAAGTAAAGGAGTACAATGATGGCACTGTCAGGTATGCAGGTGCCACAACTGTTGAGCCAACCAATCACTTGCATGCACTAGAAGATGCGAACTGGCGGCGAGCTATGGAGACCGAGTACTCGGCTCTGATGAACAATAAGACCTGGCATCTTGTACAACCACAGAAGGGGATGAACTTGATTGATTGCAAGTGGGTGTTCAAACTCAAAAAGAGAGATGGCAGGTCCATTGATCAGTACAAAGCCCGTTTGGTAGCAAAAGGATTCAAGCAACGATACGGCATCGACTACGATGACACTTTTAGTCCGGTGGTTAAATCAGCAACCATCCAGCTTGTTCTATCCCTGGCAATCTCAAGAGGATGGAACATGAGGCAACTGGACGTGCAGAATGCATTTCTTCACGGCATTCTTGAAGAGGAAGTCTTTATGAAACAACCACCTGGGTTTGAGGATCCTCATCAGCCGCAACTAGTCTGCAAGCTCGATAAGGCCTTGTATAGGTTAAAACAGGCGCCCAAGGCATGGCATTCAAGGCTTAGTTCCAAACTCTTTGAGTTGGGATTCACACCTTCCCGAGCTGATACCTCTCTGTTTATTTACAATAGTGACGGAGTGACAGTATACATGCTTGTCTATGTCGATGACATTATTATCACTGGATCATCTAATCAAGCAGTGGATCAATTACTTCAGAAGCTACAATCTAACTTTGCCATGAAGGACTTGGGTGAGCTGCACTACTTCTTGGGTATTGAAGTGAAGAAGACTTCCACAGGTGTTGTTCTCACTCAGTCTAAATACACCTCTGAGTTACTGAAGAAGATGAATATGGAAAAATGCAAACCTGTCACTACACCGATGACTGTTACAGAGAAACTGTCAAGAACAGAAGGTGAATCTTTGTCTCCTGAAGATGCAACCAGGTACAGAAGTATAGTAGGAGCCTTGCAATATCTTACTCTAACTAGGCCTGACATTTCCTTCTCTGTAAATCGAGTATGTCAGTTTCTGCATTCACCTACAACACAACATCTAACAGCAGTAAAAAGAATTCTGAGGTATCTCAAATACACAGCTGGCTATGGTATGTCAGTTAATAAATCAAGCTCTGAATTGGTGAGTGCATTCTCTGACGCCAATTGGGGTGGGTGCCCAGATGACCGAAGATACACTAGTAGATTCGCAATGTTTTTTTAGAGCAAATCTCATATCCTGGAGTTCCAAGAAACAGGCCACGGTCTCACGGTCAAGCACCGAAGCTGAATACAAAGCACTGGCCAATGCCACAGCCGAAATCATTTGGATTCAATCCCTTCTTGGAGAGCTTGGAGTGTTTCAATCCAGAGCACCATGCTTGTGGTGTGATAACTTAGGAGCTACCTATTTATCTGAGAATCCTGTGTTCCATGATAGAACCAAGCACATTGAGGTAGATTACCATTTTGTTTGTGAGAGAGTTGCATTCAAAGCATTGGAGATCAGGTTCATTCCAAGTCAAGATCAAGTAGCTGACGTGTTTACAAAGCCAGTAACAGCAAGACAGTTAGCAGCAGCTCAGCGCAATCTCAATCTGGGAGTTGAGATTGAGGGGGACTGTAAAAGAATTGGTGGATGATGTACTTAGTCTTCTTCTGTTAATCCTAGTCTTCTTCTGTTAATCCTATTCTTCAGTTAAGTCCTAGTCTTCAGGCTAGTCGGTAGCTCACGTTCTCTCGTTCTCCCTGTATACTCGGTAACTGATGCCATCTTTGTAGGATCTGCTACATGCTTCATGCTTGACAATATATAAACTGTATCCAGCACCACATTGGGTGTGTGGGACAGCAAACCTTTTCTCTCTTTTCTGATTGAGTCTTTCACTCTACACGCTCGTCCTGCGAGACATGCCATCGTCCACGCCCATCTCCGTGTACCAGAGGGTGTTCACCGATTGCACGCAATTGCAGACGCTGCATCTCAAATCTTGCCGCTGCACGCAAAACCACCGTCTGGTGGTGGAAGCACCGCGTTCAGGGATCAGGTAGCTCGTCGTAGAAGACTGCTCATTTCCGGTGATCGAGGCGCGCGCCCTCCCGATGCTCAACCCCCTGGCGTGCCTAACCAACGCCATGAAGCTCCGGTTCGGCTCCGTTCCGAGGCTCAACGCACATCAACCTCGCATTCTCCGCCGAGCATGTTAGTAATCCTTGGGCGTGTGTTAGTTATGCTTACATGTAGATTCTATTTTTAGCTACTGCATGCGCACGAGCACCGTTTCGTTGTGGTCGCTGTGCGCGTAGGAGGTCGTGGTGAGAATAGCTCGCGCACGATCCTGGAACGATCGGTCGTGGGCAACATCGTGGACGTGGGGATGCACACGTCCGTGGCGCGGTGTGCGGCTAACCACCGGGAGTTCCTGCACTTTGTATTCAGTATATAAGGAGCAATAGATGATCTGAAAAGCAGTCGTTCCATTGCTGCACAAAAGCCCTTCGTGCTGTAGTTTCTTTTCCCTTGTACTCGCGGAGCCAAGTAGTCAGACGAAGCCGACTTACGACCACGTTGTTGTGGTCGTAAGTTCCTACGACCACGTCTACGACTACGTTCGCGACCACGTCTACGACTACGTCCGCGACCACGTCTACGACTACGTCTGCGACCACGTCTACGACTACGGCTACGACCATGTAGAAGCCTACGACCACGTTGAAGGCTACACCACGTTAAAGGTGGTCGTAAGGAGTTCGACCACGACTGGAGAACTCTGACAATTGGTATCAGAGCCTTGCGTGTGCCTGGGAGGTCGTAAGCCTTCAAGCAGATCATGTCTTCGCGAGGCCGAACAAGCAAGGGTGACGACTCCGGCGGCAGTGGGAGCAAGACTCCACCGCGTCGTTCGCAATCTAGGCATCCGACTCGGTGTAAGATCGAGGAGGCCGACTAGAGGGGGGGTGAATAGGAGGTTTTAAAATTTTCGTCTAATTCTAATTAGCAATTTTAAACTTGATGGATTGATAGAGCAAGATAACACTAACACTAGCACAAGTAATCGACCGAGAGCAATAACAAATGGTAGAGAACAACAATTGCTACTCTAACTAAGCAAGCAATCAAGTAATATGAATGAAGAGCGTTGCTTGAATGAAAATGATCACAAGAGAGCAAACCACAATTGACACGATTACTTTTTACCGTGGTGATCGGAGACTTGCCGGTCTCCCCTAGTCCACGTTGAGGTAAGCCCTAACGAATCGGACCGGCTCCACGAATGAGCCTAAGCACCTCGGTCACTATTTGATGCCCTTTCCCTCTCCGGGTAGGCGAGCTCCAAGCCTTCACAATCTTCCGGGCCTTCTCACAATCTTCTTGAGAAGATCACCGAAACTCCGCCAAGCCGTCTAGGTGCCGGCAAGCACCAAGAGAATAGACCACTGCGGCTTGATCTTACTCAAGTGCTCAATGGATCAACTAGAATGCAATGCACTTGAATTTTGGGTCAACTACCTCAAATAAATGCACAAGTGAGTGAATGAGGTGTGAGAGGTTGCACTAGGCTCAAATGTATTCAATGGATGTTCAACAACATGTCCAAGTTCTGGTGGGGGTGTATTTATACCCTCACCAACCTCAAATAGCCGTTACAATAAACAATCCTGAAAATTCAGGAAATCCGGAACTACCGCAGGCAAAACCGCGGTACTTCCGGACCCTCGCTGACCGGTCAGAACGGCTATGTCAGAGAGTCAGAAGTAACCGTTGGTCAATGAGTGCGGTACTACCGCCGTTGAAATCGCGGTACTTCCGGACGTCCGGAAGTTCCGCTCCAAGACCCGGTACTTCCGATCTCAACGAGTCTAAGTCTTATTCTCGGCGCTCTCTGGAAATAACGTTCCGCACAGGTATCCGGAACTTCCGCACATGCGGTAGTTCCGTAGGTAAAACCGCGGTACTTCCGTTTTCAGAGAGGCTAAGTTAAACTCCGGGCGCTCTCTGGAAATAAAGTTCCGCTCGGGTGCCCGGTACTACCGGCCATCCGGTAGTTCCGCAGGTCAACCCGCGGTACTTCCGTTTTCCGAGAGGCTAAGTCTGAGTCCGGGCGCTCTCTGGAAAAACCGTTCCGCCTGGGCGCCCGGTACTACCGGACCTGCGGTAGTTCCGCCCAATACACACCGGAACTACCGGATTTTCTGACAATGCACAGATTTGGTTTAATTTTAATTTCTAAGTGCATGCATGATCCTAAATTGATCCAAAGGGCACATTTGAACATGATCAAGCAATCACCATGATCCCCCTTAATAGTACGGCGTCTATCCTATAATCCGGTCTTCCAACCTAACTCCAAGACCGGTAAAATAAAATAGATACCTAAACTATTTACCTTGTCGCCCTAGAGATCTTGAATCTTCATGGGAAATTTTGTGAGCCTCTTTCTTTGCCATTTGAACTTATCCTTTCAAACACTTAATGCACACATTAGTCCCATATTCACATAAATTCATTAATTACCAAAACCAACATTTTTAGGGGCCTAGATGCTTTCAATCTCCCCCTTTTTGGTAATTGATGACAACAAGAGCAATTTATGAGAAGAATTTTAGATTTGGATATACTCCTAGATTGCAAGATGTATATCACAAGGTCTTTGAAATTTTAGCAATTTTAGAACATGGGGAATTTATGCATTTTAGAAACTAATGAGAAAGAGCTCCCCCTAAACATGTGCATCAGATTTTGCAGGAATTTATTAGGCAAGATTACATCATAGCATTTCAGCACATTCACCAAAAATTCAAAGATACGCAATAGACAAGTAAACAAGCATTGCATTAAGGACATGACATAGTTCATTACAATGCATCAGAAATTTAAAATACTAAACATCCACAGAGTTTAAACCATACAATAAGCATTACATGGTTCATTTCACCATACTTTATTACAACGATAGATAAGACTTAAAAACTTCTCCTTGCTACAATTTCTCCCCCTTTGGCATCGAAGTACCAAAAAGAGGAGCTAGTCCTGAGCTGCACTAGGGGAAGGAGGACCACGGCGACGAGTGCGACGACCATAGCGGACTGGAGAAGGCGGATGAACTGCACTCTCCAAGGCTGATACGCGATCACCGAGGGAAGACACAGTGGAGATCAAGACATCCTGGCGCTCCTCAAGCCTGAGTATGGCGGAGTAAATCTGGGAAAGCGACACATCGCCCTCGCCCTGGGGAGGAGGATCAGCAGCTGCCTGATGCTGAGGCTGAGGCTGAGACTGAGACTGAGCCTGAGCACGGGTACGAACAGGAGCAGGAACAGGAGGCTCTGCACGCGGCTTGTATGGCTTGTGCGGGGTGCAGAGTGCTCCTCGGTATCCAGTCTTCCGAATGATCACAGCCATGATAAATGGTGCAAAGTTGATCCTTTTCTGTTTGTCATTCTTATTGGCGTCGATCCCCCTGATGATAAGATCCACCACATCAAACTTTTGGCCGCGCATAATGTAATCAATTACATTCCACGCATGGCCACGAATAGCATCATAATTCCCACTCTTGGGAAGAATGGTGTGGTTGATGATCCTGTTGACAAGGCTGGGAATAGGGAGTAAGCCATTTGTCGTCCCCAGTGTCCGTTCAGCAGCTTGGTCATAGTACTCTGAATATGCAGCAATAGGAAGAGCTCGCTTGCTGAACACCTTCTCATAGGCACTGGTTTCCGTCCCAAGTGCTAACTCAAACTCGTGCCTGGTGCACTCAATGAACTGGGTCCATGTCATCCAACTCAGATGCTCAAAGTTGGGAGAGATGTACAGGGTAGCATAGAACTGCCTGATCATGTTGTCCATATAGTTGCATTTGAATGCAACAAGTTGATGAATATCGGCTCGCTGAAAGAGTTGATAAGCACCACTGAACTTGTCGATCTGCGACAAGTGATCCCAGTCCACATACTTATGTGCAGCAAATTTGCGAGCCGGACCATACATCTCCTGGTACACCTTCTCTTGAAACTTGGAATGAAATTGGGGGTTCATTGAGTTTCGAGGGCGTACATACTGACTGCGGCGACGAAGAATAGCATAATCCTCATTTGTGATCTTGGCGAGGTCCACCTCTTCGTCTGCAGTTACTTCAGGCATCTCCTCATCTGAGATCGCATAATCCTCGCTCTCATGCGAGGCCTCAGATCCGCTCTCATGCGAATCCTCTGAGTCACTCTCAGGGTCGGAGGCGGGACCCTTGCCCTTGTGCTCCGCCGTCTGGGATGCAGGAGTAGAAGAGGAGGATTGACCAGACGTGCCCCCATAGGACTTGTGCGAGACGTTCTTCATCCTCGGCATCTTCAAAGACACAATAGGATAATTAAGGTATGAGGAGAATACACGAAAGTAGGTTTGAAATTCAAAGCAATGAATTTCTGCTGTTCCAGGAAAAACGGAAGTACCGGCGGCAAAACTGCGGAACTTCCGGGAAATCCGGTAGTTCCGGCATTAAACATGCGGTACTTCCGGGACCCCGGTAGTTCCGGTTTTTCTGGACATTTCTAGGGCATGATAAAAATTGAATATTTTTGGGGTATTTCTTGGATTGAATCCAGTGCATGCATGTATAAGCATTCTAATACCCCAAACAAACTACTTTGCCCAAGAATATTTCAGCAAAAATCATCACATTTCAAATTTAACCTAAGCTCCACCTAGGGTTCTAAGAACAAGATAAAAAGTGGATTTTGATCCGATTTACCTTGTGAAGTCGGAGGAGGAGAACCCTGGGAGTGCAAGGAATCACCCAAAAACGAAGAACTCCCCTCGGATTCAAAGATCGGGAGAGGAGAGAGGTTCTTGGGAGAGAGAGGGTGGAGGAGAGGAAGAAGAGAGGAGTAGGCGGCTGCGGTTTGGGAGGAGTGAAGATGAGAGAGAAAAGAGATAAAGGAAAAGGAGTAACGGTTGGAGGAGTTGGCGGTTTTGGAAACCGCATTGAATCCCGCAGAAAGCGGTAGTACCGCGCGTAACACGCCGGTAGTACCGTGTTCGCAGAAATTCCGGAAGTTCCGCGGATTACACTGCGGTAGTTCCGGTTTTTCTGTCAGGAGCGGAAGTACCGCACAAAGGACTGCGGTAGTTCCGGATTTTCTGGAACTTTTCAGGATTTGACTTTTAGAACTGGAAATTTTGCAAATGATCCCTAGTTTTGCATCCAACTAAAGTCATTTAGGATCATTATGCATCAATTTAGCTAATGCTATATTTTGAAACTAATTTTTATGAATTTAAACGAATTTTTGAACAAAATAGGGGAAAAACCAACAAAAATCCATATGAGCACAACACATGAGCAGAAATGGATGAATTGAGATTTCAAGCTATATTTGAGTAGTCTATGACATTTAATTTATTCCTCAATTTGCAAAAGCGACTTTCATCTAATGGTTTGGTGAAAATGTCCGCTAGTTGATTTTTGGTTCGGATGTGGCTAATTTCAATATCTCCCTTGCTCACATGATCTCTCAAGAAATGGTGACGTATATCTATATGCTTGGTTCTTGAGTGTTGAACGGGATTATTTGATATTTCGATAGCACTATCATTATCACACAAAAGAGGCATTTTATCAAAATTGATCCCATAATCCAACAATGTTTGCCTCATCCAAAGCAATTGAGCACAACAACTTCCCGCTGAAATATATTCGGCTTCGGCGGCTGAAAGTGCTACGGAATTTTGTTTCTTGGATGACCAACACACTAGAGATCTTCCTAGAAATTGGCAACTACCCGAGGTGCTTTTTCTATCCACTTTGCATCCCGCATAATCAGAATCCGAATATCCAATTAATTCAAATTTTGCACCTTTGGGATACCAAAGCCCTATGCTTGAGGAATGCTTTAAATATCTTAGAATCCTCTTTACGGCCACTAAGTGGCACTCTTTTGGAGAAGCTTGAAAACGTGCACACATGCATACACTAAACATAATGTCAGGCCTAGATGCGGTAAGATAAAGCAAACTACCAATCATGGATCTATAAAGCTTTAAATCTACCGACTTACCTTCTTCGTTGAGGTCTAGATGCCCGTTTGTTGCCATGGGTGTTTTGATGGGTTTGGCTTCTTCCATTCCGAATCTTTTGAGTAGATCCTTCACATACTTTGTTTGGCTTATAAACGTCCCATCTTTGAGTTGTTTGATTTGAAGTCCAAGGAAGTAGCTTAGCTCACCCATCATCGACATCTCGAATTCCCTAGACATCATCTCACCAAATTCTTTGCAAAAGTCTTGATTAGTAGAACCAAATATAATCATCAACATAGATTTGACATACAAAGAAATCATCTCCAATAATTTTTGTGAATAGAGTTGTATCTACTTTACCAATTTTAAAGCCTTTTGATACTAGAAAGTTACGAAGGCGCTCATACCAAGCTCTAGGAGCTTGCTTTAAACCATATAGCGCCTTTGACAATCTATACACATGATTAGAATATTTAGCATCTTCAAATCCCGGGGGTTGTTCCACATATACTAATTCGGAAATTATACCATTAAGAAATGCACTTTTGACATCCATTTGAAACAATTTAATGTCAAAGCATGATGCAAAAGCAAGCAAGATTCTAATTGATTCAAGTCTAGCAACGGGCGCAAAAGTCTCATCATAATCTAAGCCCTCGACTTGAGTATAACCTTGAGCTACTAACCTTGCATTATTTCTTACCACAATTCCGTTCTCATCTTGTTTGTTCCGGAAGACCCATTTTGTGCCAATGACATTGTGCTCCTTGGGTCTCTCCACCAAAGTCCAAACATCGTTTTGAGCAAAGTTTTCATCTCTTCATGCATAGCATTTATCCAATCTGGGTCATCTAATACTTCTTCTACACGCTTAGGTTCAAGTGAAGATACAAAAGAATAGTGTTCACAAAATGAAGCTACTCTAGAGCGAGTTTGAACACCCTTACTTACGTCACCCAATATTTGGTCAATTGGATGATCCTTGGCTATTGCATTGTGAATCTTGAAAATATTTTGCGGTTGATCCTTTTCTTCATCTTCAATAACTTGAACATCGTTTGTTGTGGAAGAAGAGGGTGGTTCCACTTGTCTAGATGAGCTTGGCGATGTTGGATCCTCTTTTGGCTTGATGTCTCCGATTTGCATATTCTCCATTGCCTTGCGAAGACTTTCATCTCCTACATCATCCAAGTTCTCATGCTCTTCTTGAGAGCCGTTAGTTTCATCAAATTGAACATCACATGATTCTTCCACTAAACCCAAATTTTTATTAAAGACCCTATAGGCTTTACTATTTGAGGAATACCCTAAAAGGAAGCCTTCATCACATCGACTTTGAAATTTTGAGAGTCGAACACCTTTTCTTAGAATATAGCATTTGCAACCAAATACTCTAAAGTAAGAGATGTTTGGTCTCCTTCCAACAAGAAGCTCATAGGAAGTCTTTTTCAAGAGTCGATGTAAGTAGAGGCGATTTATGGCATGACATGCGGTGTTAATAACTTCCGCCCAAAACTTGTCGGAAGTATCATATTCATCAAGCATTGTCCTAGCCATTTCAATTAATGTTCGATTTTTCCTCTCTACAACTCCATTTTGCTCCGGAGTGTAGGTTGTGGAAAGTTCGTGCTTTATTCCAAGTTCATCACAAAAGTCTTCAACTTTTGTATTTTTGAACTCGGAACCATTGTCACTCCTAATTTTCTTTATTTTAAAATCAAATTCATTTTGAGCCCTTTTTGAAAAACTTTTGAAAATCCCGGAGGTTTCACTTTTGTCATTTAGGAAGAAGACCCATGTATATCTAGAGTAATCATCCACAATGACTAAACAATAGCTATTACCTCCAATGCTCTTATAGGTTGTTGGCCCGAACAAATCCATATGTAAGAGCGCTAATGGTCTAGAGGTTGACATGATACTTTTGGAAGGATGAGAATTAGCGACTTGTTTTCCGGCTTGACAAGCACTACAAAGTCGATTTTTCTCAAACTTTACATCCTTCAAGCCAACCACTAAGTCATGCTTAAAAAGCTTTTTAAGTTGAATCATTCCCACATGACCTAGCCTTCTATGCCACAACAAACCCAAAGAAGTTTTTGCAATTAAACAAGTTTTTAAACAAGACTCATTTGAAGAAAAATCTACCAAATAGAGATTCCCAAATCTAAAGCCTTTGAAGACTAGTTCATTATTATTATCTTTTGAGATTACAACATTTTCTTTTGAGAATGAGCATGTTAAGCCTAGATCACATATTTG
The DNA here is from genome assembly GCA_017311315.1 of Dendrocalamus latiflorus. Lineage (NCBI taxonomy): Eukaryota > Viridiplantae > Streptophyta > Magnoliopsida > Poales > Poaceae > Dendrocalamus > Dendrocalamus latiflorus. The sequence goes on along the minus strand of CM029638.1, from coordinate 21,233,764 downwards.
AGCAACGGATAGCAAGTTGAAATTTAATGATTCAACTAAAGATACATTAGAAATTGAAAGGTCGTTTGAGATAGCGATTTTACCCAATCCTAATACCTTTCCTTTGCTATTATCTCCAAATGTGATTTTGACATTGCTTCCATTCTCAAATGTGGTGAACATCTTCCGGTCCCCGGTCATATGTTGGGTGCAACCGCTATCCAACACCCAATGCCTTCCACCGGTTTTGTAGTTCACCTACAAAAGAAGATCAAGTTCTTTTAGGTACCCAAATTTGTTTGGGTCCTTGGAGGTTAGTGACCAAGGTCTTGGGTAACCAAATGGAATTCTTTTTAGCACCCAAAATCGAGGTGCCAATGAAATGAGCAATAACATTTCCATTTGTGGATTTTCTAAGCATATAACAAGAATCATATAAACCAATGGAATGCATGTTATTCTTAGAACAATCATTTTGCATATGTCCAATACACCGGCATTTTGTGCAATACTTACCATTTTCCTTTACAAACCTTGGAGGCTTGTATACCGGCTTCTTACCCTTTTGGGGGACATATCCAAGTCCCTCTTTGTTAAAAGAGCATCTTTGATCGATTAGTAACTTATCAAGGGTTTCCTTTCCCTTGTAAGCCCTTTCTAAACTTTTGTTTAATTTTAGCACTTGTTCTTTTAAATTTTTGTTTTCATTAGCAATGATATCATCATGAACAAGATTTAAAGCATTTCTAGAATCTACACTTGATGAACAAGGTATGGCAAGTAAATCGTCACAACAAGTAGATATGCTAGACTTTGAAATTTCTATACTAGATATTTCATTCAAGATATTGCAAGTAACTCCAATGCTACTACTAGATTTGTGATTTTCTTGGAGAAGCAAATCATGAACTTCCTTTAGCTCCTCATAAGAGTCTTTGAGAGAGGTGTGTTCTCTCTTTAAGACCTTAAACTTTGACTTTTCTTTTCCAAGAAATTCATTCAATTCAACTAGCATATTCATCAAGTCATCATATGAAGGCTCATCATCATCAAGCAAGTTTACCTTTTCTCCTTTAGCCATAAGGCATGTAGGAGTGGAGAATAGTGATGGAGCCTCCTTGATTGCAATGCCCACGAGCCCTTTCTTCTTGGGAGATTCGTCCTCGCTTGAGTCGGAGTCCGAATACTCCTCTTCGGAGTTCCACTCACCAATATGGGCTTCATTCTTGCCATCCTTGTGAAGCTTCTTGAAAAGCTTCTTCTTGCCGTTGTAGTTCTTCTTCTTTGATGACTTCTCCTTGTCATCCTTCTTTGTTGGACATTGAGAGGCAATGTGCCCCTTCTCATCACATTCATAGCAACGAATGTTGCTAAACTTCTTGTTGGAGGAAGAATGCCATTTCTTGGTCTTCTCATGACTTGTACTCCGAAATGAGCGTCTTCTCATGAACTTCTTCATTCTTGTTACTAGAAGTGCAAATTCTTCTTCGGAGTCCTCCTCATCATCTTCTTCGGATTCTTCACTCATTACCGCTTTAGCCTTGAAAGCGGTGATCTTCTTATTCTTGGAAGAAGATTGCTCCAAGAGCTCTTCCTTGTCTTTCTTGTAGAGCTCGTTGGTGATGAGGTTGCCCAACAATTGCGTTGGTGTCATTCTTGCCAACTCCGGTGAGTTAAGGAAGAGAGCCACCAACACTTCATATTTCTCCGGCAAGGCCCTAAGCATCTTTCGAACAATATCAAGATCGGAAATGTTAGTTCCAAGGCCCTTAAGCTCATTCCCAATGTTGTTGAGCCTTGAGTACATCTCATTGATGTCTTCATGGGGCAACATTGTGAATGTCTCATATTTGATCCTAAGCCGATGCAATTTGGCCTCCTTGACCGTGGATGTCCCTTCGTGTATTTCCGAAAGGGTAGTCCAAATAGCATGAGCCGTCTCAAGATTGCTCACCCTATTGAACTCATCCGCGTTCAAGGCTCCAAATAGAGCATTCATAGCTTGGGCGTCCAAATGAGCATTACGCCCGTCTTGATCCGTTGGGTGATCCGGATCAAGAGCCATAACGTAACCCTCATTTACGACTTTCCAAATTTGAGGACTCATGGCCTTTAAATAAATAGACATTCTAATTTTCCAATAAGCATAATTTGAGCCATCAAATAGAGGTGCCTTTCCTATTGCTATACCCTCACTAGCCATCCTTTTCTCTCTAGACGGTTAAGTCTAAATTTGAGAGACCAAGCTCTGATACCACTTATAAGATCGAGGAGGCCAACTAGAGGGGGGTGAATAGGAGGTTTTAAAATTTTCGTCTAATTCTAATTAGCAATTTTAAACTTGATGGATTGATAGAGCAAGATAACACTAACACTAGCACAAGTAATCGACCGAGAGCAATAACAAATGGTAGAGAACAACAATTGCTACTCTAACTAAGCAAGCAATCAAGTAATATGAATGAAGAGCGTTGCTTGAATGAAAATGATCACAAGAGAGCAAACCACAATTGACACGATTACTTTTTACCGTGGTGATCGGAGACTTGCCGGTCTCCCCTAGTCCACGTTGAGGTAAGCCCTAACGAATCGGACCGGCTCCACGAATGAGCCTAAGCACCTCGGTCACTATTTGATGCCCTTTCCCTCTCCGGGTAGGCGAGCTCCAAGCCTTCACAATCTTCCGGGCCTTCTCACAATCTTCTTGAGAAGATCACCGAAACTCCGCCAAGCCGTCTAGGTGCCGGCAAGCACCAAGAGAATAGACCACTGCGGCTTGATCTTACTCAAGTGCTCAATGGATCAACTAGAATGCAATGCACTTGAATTTTGGGTCAACTACCTCAAATAAATGCACAAGTGAGTGAATGAGGTGTGAGAGGTTGCACTAGGCTCAAATGTATTCAATGGATGTTCAACAACATGTCCAAGTTCTGGTGGGGGTGTATTTATACCCTCACCAACCTCAAATAGCCGTTACAATAAACAATCCTGAAAATTCAGGAAATCCGGAACTACCGCAGGCAAAACCGCGGTACTTCCGGACCCTCGCTGACCGGTCAGAACGGCTATGTCAGAGAGTCAGAAGTAACCGTTGGTCAATGAGTGCGGTACTACCGCCGTTGAAATCGCGGTACTTCCGGACGTCCGGAAGTTCCGCTCCAAGACCCGGTACTTCCGATCTCAACGAGTCTAAGTCTTATTCTCGGCGCTCTCTGGAAATAACGTTCCGCACAGGTATCCGGAACTTCCGCACATGCGGTAGTTCCGTAGGTAAAACCGCGGTACTTCCGTTTTCAGAGAGGCTAAGTTAAACTCCGGGCGCTCTCTGGAAATAAAGTTCCGCTCGGGTGCCCGGTACTACCGGCCATCCGGTAGTTCCGCAGGTCAACCCGCGGTACTTCCGTTTTCCGAGAGGCTAAGTCTGAGTCCGGGCGCTCTCTGGAAAAACCGTTCCGCCTGGGCGCCCGGTACTACCGGACCTGCGGTAGTTCCGCCCAATACACACCGGAACTACCGGATTTTCTGACAATGCACAGATTTGGTTTAATTTTAATTTCTAAGTGCATGCATGATCCTAAATTGATCCAAAGGGCACATTTGAACATGATCAAGCAATCACCATGATCCCCCTTAATAGTACGGCGTCTATCCTATAATCCGGTCTTCCAACCTAACTCCAAGACCGGTAAAATAAAATAGATACCTAAACTATTTACCTTGTCGCCCTAGAGATCTTGAATCTTCATGGGAAATTTTGTGAGCCTCTTTCTTTGCCATTTGAACTTATCCTTTCAAACACTTAATGCACACATTAGTCCCATATTCACATAAATTCATTAATTACCAAAACCAACATTTTTAGGGGCCTAGATGCTTTCACTCGGTCGCCGCCTCGCCGTGGCCGCACCCGTGGGCCGCGCGAGGTCGTCGTCGAGCGCGTCATCCGAGACTCGGGCGGCTCAGGCCATTGGCCGCAACTGACGAAGGCCAACTACAATGAGTGGTCACTGCTCATGAAACTCAAGCCTTGCAGGCACACCAGGGTGACGCACCGATCGAGTTCGTCTCACCACCTGGAGTCGGTGCATACGAGATGCTGGACGCGGATCACGACGACGAAGCCCCGCTCCGATTCCGTGACATCGACAACGTGCTGGGGCCGGCTACGCCGCCCGGGCTCACCGCACGGGAGCTGAAGGAGCAACAGCTGCTGGCAAGTGACGCCGAACCGACGTCGTTTGCGGAGGCACAGGAGCATGAGAATTGGCGCCATGCGATGCTCGACGAGTTCACCTCGATCGAGGCCAACGGCACCTGGGAACTCATTGAGCCACCACCTCGACTACGCCCAATCGGCCTCAAGTGGGTCTACAAGACCAAGAAAGACGAGGCCGGGCTCGTCGCCAAGTACAAGGCTCGGCTCGTCGCGAAGGGGTACGTGCAACGCCAGGGGATCGACTACGACGAGGTTTTCGCTCCGGTGGCACGACTTGAGTCTGTGCGATTGCTGCTGGCCTACGCCGCAAGTGAGGGCTGGGCGGTGCACCACATGGACGTCAAGTCCGCGTTTCTAAATGGCGAGCTGCGGGAGGACGTCTACGTCGAGCAGCCCCCCGGGTTCGTGCTCAAAGGGCATGAGCACAAGGTACTTCACCTAATCAAGTCTCTCTACGGACTTCGCCACGCCCCACGCGCCTGGTACTCCAAGCTGGACGCCTCGCTACTCAAGCTTGGGTTCGTGCGGAGTGCCTCCGAACACGCCGTGTACCTGCGCGGCCAGGACGCACGACGCCTCATCGTGGGGGTCTACATCGACGACCTGGTGATCACCGGCGGCAATCACTCCGACATTAACAAGTTCAAGCAGGAGATGAAGTCGACGTTCCAGATGAGCGATCTGGGGTTGCTGAAATACTACCTCGGGCTGGAAGTGGTGCAGTCAGAGGACGGGATCACCGTAAGCCAGAGAGCTTATGCGACAAAGATCCTTGAGAGCGTCGGTCTGGTTGGTTGCAACACGAGCAACATTCCCATGGAGCCCCGATTGAAGCTAAGTAAGTTGAGCTCTGCCCCTGCTGTCGATGCCACTCAATACAGAAGCATAGTGGGTTCTCTTCGTTACTTGGTGAATTCAAGGCCAGACTTGGCATTCTCGGTGGGATATATTAGCCGGTTCATGGAGAACCCGACCACCGAGCACATGGCAGCCGTGAAAAGAGTGCTCCGATACATTGCTGGGACTCTACACTATGGCTGTCAGTATAAGAGGAAGAAGGAGGCTCAGCTTGTCGGCTACAGCGACAGTGACCTTGCAGGTGACATTGATACAAGGAAGAGCACCTCCGGTGTCCTCTTCTTCCTCGGCAGCAACATCCTCTTCTTTCTCAGAAGCAGAAAGTTGTGGCTTTATCCTCGTGTGAAGCTGAGTACATCGCCGCAACGACAGCAGCTTGCCAGGGGGTTTGGTTGGTGCGGCTCCTTGCAGAGCTCAAAGGCAAGAAGACGGGCGCCATCAACTTGAAGATCGATAACCAGTCAGCCATCTAGCTCAGTAAGAACCCCGTCTTCCATGATCGCAGCAAACACATTGATGTTAGATACCACTATATTCGTGAATGCATCGAGGAGGACAGGGTCAGGGTTGAGTCCGTTGGGACCGCTGAACAGTTGGCTGATATCTTGACAAAGGCCCTGGGACAAGAACGGTTCTGTGAACTTCGTTCAAAGATCGGGGTCGTTGATGTACAGCGCACACGCAAGAATTAGGAGGAGAATTTGTTAGTAATCCTTGGGCGTGTGTTAGTTATGCTTACATGTAGATTCTATTTTTAGCTACTGCATGCGCACGAGCACCGTTTCGTTGTGGTCGCCGTGCGCGTAGGAGGTCGTGGCGAGAATAGCTCGCGCACGATCCTGGAACGATCGGTCGTGGGCAACATCGTGGACGTGGGGATGCACACGTCCGTGGCGCGGTGTGCGGCTAACCACCGGGAGTTCCTGCACTTTGTATTCAGTATATAAGGAGCAATAGATGATCTGAAAAGCAGTCGTTCCATTGCTGCACAAAAGCCCTTCGTGCTGTAGTTTCTTTTCCCATGTACTCGCGGAGCCAAGTAGTCAGACGAAGCCGACTTACGACCACGTTCACCGTGGTTGTAAGTTCCTACGACCACGTCTACGACTACGTTCGCGACCACGTTTACGACTACGTCCGTGACCACGTCTACGACTACGGCTACGACCACGTAGAAGCCTATGACCACGTTGAAGGCTACGACCACGTTAAAAGTGGTCGTAAGGAGTTCGACCACGACTGGAGAACTCTGACAGAGCATGGAGGCGACCGTATTTACCCGCACCACCGTCAGCTCGGGTGGCTCGTCGGCGATGTGCCAACCGTGACGAAGCTTGTCGTCCGGTTCACCGGCCGGCCGAGAATATCGTTCGTGCCAGGGTACCTAGACACGCCGTTGCGTGACCTGAAGACGCTCCTCGTCGCCGACGTCCTTCGTACTGGGAAGCCTCATGGCCGCGCCTCCTCCTGCAGGCCGCGCCGTCGCTCGAGGTGTTGCACATCCACATTGCTCACTCGGAAGAGAATCTAGGGTATGAGATCAAGTATGGGATCTCTTGGTCGAAACCTTGTGTGCAAGTGCTCTTGGGTTGACCTCTTAATTTCTTTGCATGTACATACGAGAATGCACGCACGCATGAGGTACACCATGGAGAATTTGATTATGTTCGTGGCCGAGTAAATGTAAGGATAATTTTATCTGCTGTATATCCAATGCGCTTTTGACAAACGGCAACTACTTTTCTGGTAGGCGTTCAAATGGATAATTTTCATCTGGCCGACCGACTGAAGATTTATGAAGCTAATATAGAAAGGATAAATATGTATCTAGTATTATCTATATTTGACTCTAACTCTAAAGAAATAAATAATATTCATCCGTATATATTCGTAATCCGTATGTCAACGGAAATTACGAGCCTTATGTGATATGAGATCGGCACAACTACAAGGCGTCATGTGGTTGCCGATGTCTAGTTAAATATTTCGAGAAATAGCATGGCAGCTATTCCTCGAAAAGGAGGGCACCTGTTGCCACCTAAATTTGGCAATTTAGTATGACAAGTGGGACCCCGAGACAAAGCCAAAAGCAAGCGGGATAAACCACATGCAAATTGGTATTGGATGCCACAATACTGAAGATCCTGACAAGCTGATCGTAACGATATCTTGTTAGTCCAATCCCGAGTTCGGATGCAGAAGATACGATGCCAGGAAGATTTGCGACGGACTAGTACAAACCATGGTAGCATGTAGCTGCATGAAGTCCGAAGCCATTATGTAATACCTCACCTACTGCCAGGGAGACGTGGCAAGCTGCATGCTTGCCCTAGCGTGCATACATGCCACCTTGGCCATGAACCCTGCAGAACCCCTTCTTAAATCAACCTAAACCCGAAGCACACCTTCCATCCCTTCTCACTGCCAAACCAAAAAAAAAGCTACCAAGCACATCCTCCAAGCTTCACAGGGAAGAGGGAGCCCGAAGAGGAGGAGGCAAGGAAGAGGGAGCAGCCGGCCATGACGGCAAGAGGACGGTGGGAGCAAGGGCATCGACGGCCATGGCAGCTAGGGGAAGAACCACCCGAGCTTTCCAACCTCGTCCACGCCCATCCTTTCTCTAGCTCGGCAGTCGGGTAAATCTCACCTTCCATCTGTAGGAGCGAGCCAACGAGTAGCCGTAGGGGGCAAGGCCGGGTGCCGGCGAGCCGTAGGAGGCGAGGTGGCGCAGGCGACCGAGGCCGGCGGAGGTGGCCGACGGCCGATGGCCATGACCGACCGGCGGCGACGCCCAGCACCCTACCGCCACCGCACGCAAGGGGGAGGGCCGGATCCGGGCTTAGCCGGCCGGATCCGAGGCGCAGGGAGATGGGGGAGAGTATGGGGAGGAGGCGACGTCGAGGAGGAGCCGGCGGGGCCCAGCGGCTAACGGCGAGATGGGGCCAGCGCGCCGAGCGCCATCGCCTGGAGGGGAGGAGTAGGGAGGCCGGCGGAGCCGCCGGCGACAGGCCACGGGCCGGCGCCGCCATGCCTGGTCGCGCCGCTCCGGTCGGCCGCGCGTGAGAGGAAGGGGGAGCCGAGGAGGCGGAGACGGCCGGCGGCGGCCCCTGGTCGGCGGCGAGGGGTAGGAGGCCGACGCGCCCGTGCGCCGTGCGCCGCCTGGAGAAGGCCTTACGGCCGGGTTGAGTAGGGGAGAGAGAAGCCAGGTAAGGTGGGGAGAAAAGAAAAGGAAGAGGAAAGAGAGAAGGAAAGAAAGAAAAGGGGAAGAAAGAAAAGAAAAAAAAGAAAGAGATGAAAAAAAAGAGGAGAGAAAAAAAAAGAAAAAAAAGAAGAAAATTAGGGGGTTATGGTGCTGCGCGGCAGATCCCTGAAAAACCCGCGCGTTTTACGCCCGAACCAGTTTATGTATCGACGTCTCCCATTTAATTTCTGGTTCGTTGTGATGCGTTAAATTGGACTGTTTGTTTGTCCAGGTGGAGGTCGCGAGTCGACGCTGTCCGCACGTCGTTCCGCTCCGCTCGGTTAACAGGCAAGTGCATGGTAGAACGGTAGACCAGAGTTTATGCATACGCGATGTTTACATGATATGATAATGTTTATGTGCAAATGCGTTGGTTACATGATATCTATATGGAAATGTGATGTTTACATGACATAAGGTTGCATGGTAAATGATGGCAATGATGATGGAGTGAGGTAGGCAATGATGCTTATTTGCTAATAATGTTAATGATGAGCGTGATTATGATCATGGGCATATGCATTTGCATGAGGAGCACTCAAGAGTGAGGGCGGTGAGAAAGTCCCTAGCTATGAGTAAAGCTAGCGGACTAATCCGGAGTGCTCTTGAGTAAGACCTACTTCGATAGGCCTCCACGGGAGTGGAGGGGTCCCGTGCCTATGAGGGCGGGCCCACGATGGGTGAACATCGACGGGTGTTCACTCGGCAGTACCGGTACTTGCAATGTGAAGAGCAAAAGAGCATGTAGAGTAATGATGCATTGCATTGATGGCATGGCCATGTTTGGCTAAGAGGGTGACGAAACGAACGTGATGATATATGTGGATTATGTTTTACTTATGCTGGTAGTGTCTAGTGTTCTATTGTGTACCTGCTAAGTCATTTGACTCACCCTTGCTTTGTTGATGTTTTTAGGTGACCGTTGAGGACGTCCTGCACGGGCGGGAGTAGCACCTGAATAACTTCACGTTCTTGCAGCACTTTACATAGCAAGCTTTTGTTAGTAGGTTTAACTCCACTAGTAAGTTAGAATAGTTGCTAAAAAGGATATAATGTAAGTGGTTGCTGCTTCATGAAAAAAAAAAGGTTGCTTAAAATGTTTAGCAGATGTTTAAAAGTGGTATTATTATGTATTGATGGTAGCACTCTAGGCTCAGAGGATGAGCGGGGTGTTACAGTTGGTATCAGAGCGGGCGTTAGGTCCGCGGTAAAGAAATTTGACAATCTAGATTAATTATTCAACTAAAATTTGACTTAGGCCTAATAATTAAATTAAAATTTGACACACTGGTGCACCTAGGATGGGGAATGGGTCTTATATTGCATTTACGCTTTCGTAGCCTTGATGTTGATTTGTACTGTTGGAATGGATGTTTGTGGGCTAGCTGTGTGATTGGCTATCTGTCTTGAACAGAGATGCTGAGAGCTAGAGGACGCGGACATGTGCATAGTAGGATGGGATTGGTCAAGCATTGCATTTTTGCTTCTGTTAGTCATGTGGTTGATTTGCAATGCTTGATGTTGATGCTTGTGAGTTGCTAGCAAGCAATTGAACCTATTATTTGTGTGTCCTACGGGACTTTGCTGTGATTGTGTCGTGTACCGATGCAATAGAGACTGAGACCGTGGCCACTGGAGAGGCTTGGTCATGTGCCATTTGTGGCATTGAGATAGTGATGTTTTGCTTCAGTTTCGGGAAGTTCGTTCCCTTTGGTTAGCAACTCGTTGAGTTGTTTGATAAATACCCGATAGTGGGGAGTGTCCCAAGCAAGCCTGGTATTCGAAAGAATTTTGATTATATGAATGACTGGAGTAACTTGCATGATGAGACTAATTTTTTTGGAGAAGAAAATATCCAATAGTGGTTGAAGTATTGGATTAGGCGTATGTGGGATGTGGTGGTTAAAGTAACAAGTTGGTAGGACATGGTATTCTAAATTGTGAGAACCTAGGAGAGTAATTAATTTTAGTCATGGTTGAGGGATCAAAGTTGATTTGAATCCAATGGGGATTTAGTAGTTACATGAGAAGTAGCGGCGTAAGGCAGATCCATTTCTGCTGAATAGTTGGATTTGAATTATTGGTGAACCAGTTGATGATTACGGTTTCTTAGACTGTTGAGCCACGTTGGATGACTGGTTTTACTTTGGTCCCAATCGATAAACATAGCTAGACGAGCTAGACCTGCCAAAAAAAAGGGAGGGGCGTGTTAATCTATTGTCTTGGTGGAAAATCCCTCATCTAGAGTTATCCTTTCAATTGGTAATAGGCGAATGATTATAAAACTAAGACCGCCAACCCCGCACCATGATTGATTATTTTAATCATGATTGCTATTTTGGAAAGGTTTTAATAGTTATGATTTTATAACTCTATTGGAATTCGTTGGGAGGACTAGAATAGAGATCTTGGTGTCAGATTGTTTCCCAGCTAAATTCAATGGAGAAGAATTGTTGAAAGTCATGTGTGACTTAAATTCTGAGGGATGAAGTTAATAACGTTTTAGTGAGGTTTGGTAGAAATATCTAGCTTGAGTTGGTGGAGTGCCCACTGCATTTTGTAGGAAATCATGTGCACACCTACGGAAGTAGAACAGATGGATTCTATGCTTGAAAGTAATTGTGGTTTACAGAAGTACATATGATGTGTGCTAAAATCCAGGTGATTGATCATCCTTAAAGTCGGAGCTGGTGGAGATTAGTTAGCGCCTTGGAATTAGGTGCTCATGAGATCATTTATTGATAGTGGATCTTTTGATCAAGAGCCTTGACCACATCTTGTGGTATGCGCACTTGATAATCATTATGATTGCGTTGTTTTGTTTAGCCAGGTGGCAGTGTTTGATGAATTATAGAGTAAATATGAAGGAATAAAGTATCCGGTGAGCTGTGGAAAGGTTCAAGATGGGATACTAAAAATCAATAACTTATGTATGAGCGAATAGACATTTGCTAATCTGTGCAAGCAGTACAGGAGGTACTGGCTTGACGTTGTTATGGGGAACAGAATTTTAATTGATTTCTATGTTGGTATTTAGAAGTAATGCTTTGTGTTTTGGCGTGCATTATCATTTGGAGTTCATGACTTCGAAGGAGGTCATGTTTAGTTCCTAATAATGAAGAATGCTTGGAGGTATGGTAGGAGATCCACTTGATTCACCGACTAATTTTTGTGCTTGGGTCATGGGTGCTACCTGACTTCCCTCACTTCTGCATATGAGATTTCCCGAGCGAGTGGTCCGTGGCGCTCCCGAGCGCGTAAGTTTCGGGCATACCTAGGAACAAAGTCCTAGGCATACTCAGGAGTGAGTCCTGAGCGTTTCCCAAACATGTAATTTCGGCATTCTTGAGTTGGGAGTCTAAAGTGGGCCCATGTGCGTCGACTAGGGTAATGTAATATTTGGATTTTGTTGCATCTCTCCATTTTCTTGGTGTTAATTGCCTAATTTGTTTGTTGTGATGTGATGCTATGGCCAGAGGGAATGGTTCTCCTGTCTAAGCGTTGCACCATTGAAAGAGTGAATCCCGTATTGGGGGAGTTTTGTAGTTGTTTTGGGGGAGTGAGAACTCATTCTAAAGTCCTGTCTGGTTGGAGAATGAAAGCTGTTGGAATTTCGTTCTATTTTGGATGTTCAAATTTGGTAGACTTCTTAACTTTGGAGGGTTGCTGAAGGATTGGAATCCCTTGCTCTCAAAACGAATGTTAAATTCATAACCTGAAGCTCTATTAGGCTTATATTTAAAGTGAGATGGTTGATATATTGGTAATAGGGTGATAAGAATGATTTGTGTGGCTAATAGAGTTCTGAGTTGATCCTATGCCATGATCCTGGTGGGAAATTGATTAGGGATAAAATTGGCCTTAAAGGCAAAACCGATGGTCGATTGTGTTATCACAACTAGTAGCATCTATGGGAAATAATGGTGACTAGTGTCACATTTAAGCTGGTAAGTCATGGGTAGCGACGAGAGTATGAGATTTTGGTGAAAGAACTTCCCTAACTTACGTTTTTGAGGTAATTAGCGTTAGGGGTTAATGCTTTAGATTGCTTGATTCCCATAACATAGATTGAAGTAAAAAAATTGAAGTAGAGCTATTAGAGGATTTAGTTATCAGATGTTAACTGAGGTCTTGAATAGAGCTTACCTCATTTTGTGGATATGAGGAATTGAGTACAGATGGGTGATGATACTAATATCGGAGTTATTAGAGGAGTACTGGGAACCTTGGTTTACGAGCCTCGTATTTGTTGACAGCTAGTAGAGGCTAAAGGATTGAGGTAAAGTTAAAGTAGAGCTGTTGGAAGATTTAGTTATCTGAGGTTAAATGAGATCCTAATGGAGTTTACCTTATTCTGTGGATGTGAGAAGTTGAGAGTTGGTGTGTGATTTGTTTTATCCACCGTGTTTGGTGGCCATGATTTAAATAAGTAGTCAGGGGTGTACTCTATTACATGGGTAATTGGAATGTTTTGATATGTCGAAACATGGGAACCTATTAATCTTGCTAAGAGAGTTAGTGAAGAACTATCTTTGCGAGTTTAGTCACATGGATGTGTGATCGATACTGATTTTTAAGGGACACGAAGTAAAATATCTCGTATTATCGCCTGAGGTGACTGATCGATAATCAAAGGATTATTTTGGGTTCCCCTGATTTGGCAATTTGTTCAGGACCACTTTGAGGGATAGTGGATTTAAGTGGAAAGTTGCGGTATTTCCACATTTTACTTGTGGTCTATGTGGTTTTTGGCTAAGGCGTTATCCTTATGCCTAAAAGAATATGCTTCCTTTTCTTGGAAAAGAAAAGACTGATTTGGAGAATAGAAATATTTCACATGGTATATGCGGCATAAGTTGGTTGTTAGGATGAGGATTGATTTCCGGTCCGGTTTTCACTCTGAGTGGATTTATTGTGATGAAATGGTTTCCTGTGAGGAAACAAATTTCCTTCTATTTTGGGAGAAGGGTTGATGTTTGTGGATGAATGAGTTGATTCTATGAATGTTGCGTGATACTTCTCTTGTAAAAAAAGAGCTCTCCTTGTTGCAAATAAGAGTAAACTTGTCTCTTTTGTGCAAGTAATGAGAATGTTTTCCTGAAGGGTTGGAGATTTTCTTGTCAAGGCATGAGACGTTAAGGATTGCTTTAATGCGTAGGTCATATCAGACCAGATGACCAGACACAAGATAACATGAGAATTAAGTTTATGCGCGGAGTGCACAATGTGTTTCATGTTTCTCTGTTGAGAAAATACTTAAGGGATCCAGAACCTGAGTTTGTTCTAGAGTTGTTGTCCCTTAAGTAAGACCTCACCTTCGAATCTTGTCAAGTTCGGATTCTGGAGGGATTGGGGAAAGTATTGAGGCATAAGACGTTAAAGTATGTTAAAGTATAATGATCACATTAGTCTGAGTAAAAAGCGACATGGGAGTTGGAGTCTCGCATGCGCGAGAAGTACCCGGAGTTGTTCACTCTGAGTATGAGTTAATGTTATATTTTGTGCAGTTAGGTTTATTTTGTTCTTTCGTGCGGATTGTTGAATGCCAGAATTCGGGGTCGAATTCTGTTAAGAGGGGTAGAATGTAATACCTCACCTACTGCCAGGGAGACGTGGCAAGCTGCATGCTTGCCCTAGCGTGCATGCATGCCACCTTGGCCATGAACCCTGCAGAACCCCTTCTTAAATCAACCTAAAACCGAAGCACACCTTCCATCCCTTCTCACTGCCAAACCAAAAAAAAAGCTACCAAGCACATCCTCCAAGCTTCACAGGGAAGAGGGAGCCCGAAGAGGAGGAGGCAAGGAAGAGGGAGCAGCCGGCCATGACGGCAAGAGGACGGTGGGAGCAAGGGCATCGACGGCCATGGCAGCTAGGGGAAGAACCACCCGAGCTTTCCAACCTCGTCCACGCCCATCCTTTCTCTAGCTCGGCAGTCGGGTAAATCTCACCTTCCATCTGTAGGAGCGAGCCAACGAGTAGCAGTAGGGGGCAAGGCCGGGTGCCTGCGAGCCGTAGGAGGCGAGGTGGCGCAGGCGACCGAGGCCGGCGGAGGTGGCCGACGACCGATGGCCATGACCGACCGGCGGCGACGCCCAGCACCCTACCGCCACCGCACGCAAGGGGGAGGGCCGGATCCGGGCTTAGCCGGCCGGATCCGAGGCGCAGGGAGATGGGGGAGAGTATGGGGAGGAGGCGACGTCGAGGAGGAGCCGGCGGGGCCCAGCGGCTGACGGCGAGATGGGGCCAGCGCGCCGAGCGCCATCGCCTGGAGGAGAGGAGTAGGGAGGCCGGCGGAGCCGCCGGCGACAGGCCACGGGCCGGCGCCGCCATGCCTGGTCGCGCCGCTCCGGTCGGCCGCGCGTGAGAGGAAGGGGGAGCCGAGGAGGCGGAGACGGCCGGCGGCGGCCCCCTGGTCGGCGGCGAGGGGTAGGAGGCCGACGCGCCCGTGCGCCGTGCGCCGCCTGGAGAAGGCCTTACGGCCGGGTTGAGTAGGGGAGAGAGAAGCCAGGTAAGGTGGGGAGAAAAGAAAAGGAAGAGGAAAGAGAGAAGGAAAGAAAGAAAAGGGGAAGAAAGAAAAGAAAAAAAAAAGAAAGAGATGAAAAAAAAAGAGGAGAGAAAAAAAGAAAAAAAGAAGAAAATTAGGGGGTTATGGTGCTGCGCGGCAGATCCCTGAAAAACCCGCGCGTTTTACGCCCGAACCAGTTTATGTATCGACGTCTCCCATTTAATTTCTGGTTCGTTGTGATGCGTTAAATTGGACTGTTTGTTTGTCCAGGTGGAGGTCGCGAGTCGACGCTGTCCGCACGTCGTTCCGCTCCGCTCGGTTAACAGGCAAGTGCATGGTAGAACGGTAGACCAGAGTTTATGCATACGCGATGTTTACATGATATGATAATGTTTATGTGCAAATGCGTTGGTTACATGATATCTATATGGAAATGTGATGTTTACATGACATAAGGTTGCATGGTAAATGATGGCAATGATGATGGAGTGAGGTAGGCAATGATGCTTATTTGCTAATAATGTTAATGATGAGCGTGATTATGATCATGGGCATATGCATTTGCATGAGGAGCACTCAAGAGTGAGGGCGGTGAGAAAGTCCCTAGCTATGAGTAAAGCTAGCGGACTAATCCGGAGTGCTCTTGAGTAAGACCTACTTCGATAGGCCTCCACGGGAGTGGAGGGGTCCCGTGCCTATGAGGGCGGGCCCACGATGGGTGAACATCGACGGGTGTTCACTCGGCAGTACCGGTACTTGCAATGTGAAGAGCAAAAGAGCATGTAGAGTAATGATGCATTGCATTGATGGCATGGCCATGTTTGGCTAAGAGGGTGACGAAACGAACGTGATGATATATGTGGATTATGTTTTACTTATGCTGGTAGTGTCTAGTGTTCTATTGTGTACCTGCTGAGTCATTTGACTCACCCTTGCTTTGTTGATGTTTTTAGGTGACCGTTGAGGACGTCCTGCACGGGCGGGAGTAGCACCTGAATAACTTCACGTTCTTGCAGCACTTTACATAGCAAGCTTTTGTTAGTAGGTTTAACTCCACTAGTAAGTTAGAATAGTTGCTAAAAAGGATATAATGTAAGTGGTTGCTGCTTCATGAAAAAAAAAGGTTGCTTAAAATGTTTAGCAGATGTTTAAAAGTGGTATTATTATGTATTGATGGTAGCACTCTAGGCTCAGAGGATGAGCGGGGTGTTACACATTACGTCCGTACCAACCAACGAAAATCAAGATGTGCGTCGGCTTCCTCTATCCAATTACATGTGGCCCATGCATGTATGCATACCTCTGTTTGTGGCCACTTTCAATGGATCAACGCTAACGTGCAAAAGATCTGTATACATGACGAGATGTTAAGGTGCTGCACGTCATCAGATTTACTCATCTGAGACGGCCATGCTGAATCGCGTACAAGAGAAATAATAAAAAAATTTAAGTGTGGGAGGATTGCCCGCCTAGGAGGCCGTCTACATCGACGTTTCCCTGCTTTGAGCTATTCGCGTGCGAGCGTCTTGCACCTGTGTCGGCCGTCTAATCGGATGGACCGCACAATGTAGGCTCTTTAGGTCAGCTCCATGTATTCTCATGAAGCTTCGCGTCACTTTTCACATAGCGCACCGTAGCTATGTTCATATCCTCCACTCTACTACCCTTGCCTGCCATCTTCTACCTCCTCCCTAGCTCCTTGTCCTCGCCCTCGTTTTCTCCCCTGCTGTAGCTGCCGCTGCCGCTCCCCTCCCCACCTTCCATGCTAGTCGCCCCATCCTCTCCTTCGCTCATATCGCACCCACCGCCCTTCCTCCCCTTCGCTTGTGCCGTTCTCCTCCTCTTTAGCTGTGCTGACCCCATCACCTTACGCCTGCTCCTCTCCCTCCCGTCCTCTCATGGGTCGTGCTCACTTCCTCTCCTGCCGTAGTTGCCGCCGCCACTCCTGGGCTTCATTTTTGTTTGTGCCATTTATTGTAGCAAGTACAAGGGGAGACAAAAAAAAATGGTGGTGACGCACTTTGAGTCTGTAGATGCCAGGGTTTTTTTACCAATTTTTATTTTTAACCGAAGGGAGCCGGTTTTCGGTTTTTTTGGAGAAATTCGGTCCGAAAAAATCAAACAAAATTTAAAATTTAAATTCATACCATCCGGTTATCAATGATAACCGGCCGAAAATTGGTTGAAAATATTGGCCAAAAATTTTAAACAAATTTTGGCAAAAAATTCTTCTAAATTTAACAAAATTCATGCAAAATGAATTTTTTGAAGCCAATTTGGATTTCTACCGGCGGACACCGGTAAAACCGGTTACCTACCGATTTTCGGCCAAAAAAACCTGGTAGATGCTCGACAGTGCTTCCCCTGCTAGGATGAGCTTGCGTTCAAGGTGATTATGCTAACAGTATAGAATGTTCAGTAATCAGATTTTGCTTGTCTAGGTGTTTGATACTTTGATGTACTATATTTTAGTTTTCTGAGCAACATTTTTATTGTACTCATATGTTGAATAAATCCTACTTCTTTCGCACATGACTTTATGTTCCTCTAGCTCTCATGTATGTGCACCTAGAATATCAAAGAGGTCAAATCTATTCTTCAACATTTTTCCTCGTGCTATTTCAATTTTCAGGCCAAGTTCAAGCTAACACTTGACATTCCATCTGAGCTGGTAGCACTGTCCAGCATGCCCGTAGCTAACGAGACAGTTGCTGGTCCTACCAAGACTGTGCATTATGAGAAATCACCTCTTATGTCAACTTATTTAGTGGCCATAGTTGTTGGTTTGTTTTATTATATAGAGGGCAAAATATTAGAATGTATCAACTCCATTTTTCACATTAGTCTGACATCATCCATTCAAAGTGTTGTGGGAGTCATTTTTTGTTTCCCTTTCCATTTTGTTAATTTGTTTAATTGTATTCAGGCACCAAAGTTCGTGTGTACACTCAGGTTGGTAAGAGTAATCAAGGGAAGTTTGCACTAGATGTTGGAGTGAAGTGGTTGGATCTCTATAAATAGTAAGATCACAACCTAACCTTGCTTCAAAACAGGTTTCTAAAGAAGAAGCATAATTAATGTTAATGAATAGTCTGTCCAGCTGTGGTTGTTACTGGATAGAATCACTAACAAAAAGTTTATTTCCTAAATGGTTTAGTTACTTTGACACTCCTTATCCACTCCCCAAGTTGGATATGGTTGCTATCCCCAATTTTGCTGCTGGAGCCATGGAGAACTATGGATTAGTCACTTTCTGGGAAGTAGCTTTGCTTTTTGATGAGTAGTCTTCATCAGCATCCAGCAAATAGAGTTAGTCGCTTTCCGGGAAGTAGCTTTGCTTTTTCATGAGAAGTCTTCATCAGCATCCAGCAAACAGAGTGTATCTATCATAATCAGAAAGTTGTTTAGTTATATTTCTTTTTACCATTTACGCTTCACTTTTTAAATAATCATGCATGACTATAATACATAATTATTCTATAATTCATTCAGTTGATAATGACTTTATTTCCTAGTTAGACCTTTTCTTTGGGATGATTGAATTCCAGTTGCTTGAATCTCCTTTGTTTGTTGTTGTCTAGAAAAATTTCCTTTGTTTATTGATCTCAACATCTATTCTGTTTAGGTTGCAATTACTGCGGCACATGAATTGGCTCATCAATGGTTTGGTAATCTTATAACCATAGAATGGTGGACTCACTTGTAGCTAAAGGAAGGTTTTGCTATGGAAAATGATGCTTAAATCATGGATGTTCTGATACATGCTAATACTGACCACCACCAAGTGACAATTTGTTCCATGGATGTTTTCGGTACAAATAAGGATTAAGGATTTTTTTTTTAAGATGACATTTGGTCACAGTTAGTTTTTTGGTATATCTTTTCTTGGTTTTATCCCACCGAATAGTTGTTTGGAACTTTGGATAGTTCTGCGTGTCTTCTGATTCATCAGACAGTACACTTTTGTGAACATTCTCATTCTGTTACCCACTTGGTATATAGATATCACTGCCGGTTAAACTAAAAGGAAGCTGTCCCTAAAAATTGTTTTGATCATTCCTGACCAGATGGTATATTGCACAACTGAGATCGACCTCATTTTCTATTTCCTTTGTTCACATCCTACAGACTATTGTTTCTATATGGCAATATTAATTTGGTGTCGCTACATTGGAAACATTGGTCTATGCAAACATTCACTTGGAATTTCAGTCTCGCATGGGCCACAGGTCTGTACGGCGCAGCGTAGCGCGCCATACCTATCTAGTAGGAAAGCAAATATGGGAAGGATTGTCATGCAACCGACTCTATTTTGTGCGTGCAACGCAAGATCAACCTGGACTCGGCCCATAGAAGGAAGCCCAGCTGCATCAGAGGAAACGAACGTACACCGATACTCCCAACAGTATAAATAGGGACCTAGGGGCTACCAGAAAACTGATCCTCAACCAGCTAAAATTTACCGCATAATATATCTTCACCTTTTTTATATCTTACGAATAGGTTTTAGCCGGTAGGTCCAATCTACGTTCTATGATTCAACGGTGATCGATGTTACTTCATATCAACATGTTGATTCATCGGTTTACACCTATATAAGAGTTGTTTCTATTTGATATTACTTCGCATCGACATGGCGTTCAGGATCGACTTTCATCCAAATTACCTTGCTATCGGCGATCACCGTCAGTTTGCATCTCCTTACTAATTTCCGTCAAATTGGCTGGTACATCTTGGTCCAAAGTGCGCTTGACCTTAGCACCCTTCATAGCGACCCGATGCTACCGTTAGAAAATCTCTTGGCGGCAACACCATTTTCTTCTTATAGATGTTGGAGCCTAGAGGACTCCGGTATAAAACATGGGAAACGCTAGTCTCCCATAGTGTCCCACGCCTTACGCTTCACATGACTCCCTCTTCACGTTCCCCTTCCCTGCTCCTCCCCCACACCCCAAATTAATCGCCATCAATTCGAGCGAAGCAATGGATCAATAGTGAGCAAAGCGAGGACGTAGCAGTGGCCGGGTAAAGATCGAGCAGCTTTATGAGTGCCAACTCCTTCCTCCCCGGTCATCACGGCTTAGATCCCGTGATGCAGCTTGTGAATCAGCGGCCAATCGCATGAGTTTAGCTGCCGGCGGTGTGAATCGGCGGTGACTAGCCATTTTTTCTTGATTGTTGGCGCAGGTGTTTTATTTTGTAGAAATAACTCTTCTCAATTTTGGCGTCAAAAGGAGTATTTGTTGCAGCAGTTTCATTTGATTGTTATACGGAAGTTGTTTTTTGGCTACAGTAGAGTTGCCGATTTGTTCCATCGTTTTTGTTGTCATGATTGTTCATCAGGCTGGTTTTGTTGCGTGTGTTGGTTCATTTGGTGCTATCGGTTGTTTATTTGTTGTGCAACGGATAAACAGATCTAACGGTTATTCTAGCCCACGAGTTAAATCCAAGGGGCATGCCACCGTCCGACGCTCCCTAAAATCATACGTACAAAAACATAGGTCAGATAAGTATGTGACCTATTAAAAAACATGGTTCTAGATTTATACCTCGCTCATTTCAACTTGAACTTCTAGCTTCTAACTTATTTTTCACTATTCATAAAATTTGTATTTTTCTGAACTTTTGGCTTTTTTAGCTTTTTTGCTGGTTCTTTTTTCCATATTCGTTTGTGTTGCCTGTGATGAGCTAACATATTTTTTTTCTATTTTTAATTTTTTTTTAAATTTAATTACGCCAAATAAACCATCTTCAGCTACAGGTAATTTCAGTCAGCTACAGTGTAATTTCAAATATAAACCACTATTTTTTAGTTCAATCAAGTGGCGCCTTAGTTTGAAGTAGACCTGTTTATGGGCACTCTGGCCGGCCTGACTTTTCCAGGCTTGGGCTAGGCCGAGGCTGACGTCAGGCCATGGGCCTAGCGTGAAGTCCAAAAAAGCCAGAACTAGCAAATAAAATAATTTAAATTTTGTATTCGAAGAATGGAGTACTAATAATATTTTATTAAAAATAATAAAGCAATAATGCTTTCATTCGGAAAATGGAAAATCGGCCTTTTGGGCTCGGGCTTTGCTATTGTTGGGCCGGGCCAGGCTTAGGTCTAACCATTCCAGGTCGGGCTTTTTAGGCCTAACCCGACCTTTAAACAGGTCTAGTTTGAAGTAATATGCACGGAATTGCTAGAAATCTAAAAGTTCTATTGCTTCAGATAATCTGCAATATAAGTATGTTAATTAGGCCATCAGTAGTGTATCGATGCTAAGTAAACTTTTGGCCTCCTGACTCCGGTGCCAACCGTTGTAGGGTGCTTAGCCGATCAGTGCCAGCCCGAATGTTCCTGGTACCGATTCATCTACATGCACCGGTACAAAGTCAAATACATATATATAGCAGGCTCACTTAAGTAAAACAGTGAAACGAGGGTGAGAGAAACCCAATGTGATGTGATAATGAGGTAGGAAATCTAGCACCGACAGCACTGTGGATGGCCTTATGTCATGCATTCACCCATCAGCGACAAATCGTATCAAAAAAGGCCAGGGTGAACAAATCCTATATTTGTTGATAATTTAGACTACTATTTAGAGATAGATCGTAACTTTTTTTATCCCCTTGAACAAATCGAAATGTTGGTTATAGCAGGCTCACTTAAGTGAAACAGTGAAACGAGATAGGGTGAGAGAAACCCAATGTGATGTGATAATGCGGTAGGAAATCTAGCACCAACAGCACTGTGCATGGCCTTATGCGTTCACCCATCAGCGACAAATCGTATCGAAAAAGGCCAGCATCACATAGGCCCGAGAATCGACATAAATCCGAACTTCCCCACACCTGTTTTATTTCCCGTAGTATTACACAGTGATAAAAAAAAACTCTAAATCTACAGTCCAAAATTGTTCGGTGCACAATACATAAAACATCACTCTAGATAGAGCTAACGTCGGACTCCATCAGGCTTGCTCAAAGGTTACATTACCGACTCCATCAGGCTTACTCAAAGGTTACATTACCATCCCACCATCAATGGTAATCACCTGCACATGATGGCCAAGCCGTGAAGAGTTAGTTCACTAACGAATCCTTTCAGAAAACACAAGCAGCATGTATAGTCATAGCCTACACGCACCTGTCCGGTGATGTAGCTAGCCGCAGGATTTAGGGCCAAAAACTCGACTAACCCAGCTACTTCCTCTGGCTGACCGTATCTCCCTGAGAAGTTGCAAGCATTAGTGGCGACTGACAACATTGACTTAGTGCAGAGAACGGGGCAAACGTATGTTAAGATGAGAAACTTAGTATAGAGAATGGGGTAGATGTACGTTAAGATGAGACTACACGAGATAATTATGTTGCATTGTTTTTCGAAAGAGGTTTCTTTGCCCCCCAGGATTTGTGTATGATATGCAGTAAGTGATGATGCTACTTAAACAAGGGTATAGCTTAAGGCGCATACCTAAGGGAATAGTTGTCAAGATTTTCTTCTCGAGCTCCTCTCCAAGTTCAGCGGTCATATCTGATGCAATGAATCCAGGTGCAATAGCATTCACCTGAGTGAAAATTCAGAACTGTTTCAGAAGTTGGACTAATAGCCACAAGTTCCAAGTGAGCTAACAATGAAAAGATGAAGATCACACATTGATATTCCTGCTTGCATATTCCCTAGCAACTGTTTTCGTCAAGCCAATAACCCCAGCCTTGGCAGCACTGTAATTAGCTTGGCCGACATTGCCAGTAAGACCAACAACTGATGCTATGTTGATAATTCTTCCCTGCATTCAAACGTTAATAAGCATATTACCTTCCATGACAAAAAAAATATAACGAGGGAACTGAGCAGAGCTTCTTGGAGGTCGGAGCAACACAAATATAATCCTAACTAAAAGAAACAAACTACTATTGCTTGTCAGTGCGCCGCTCTATCCAGGCCTACATGGACCATAGTTATGCTTATGCACTATCAATGCGGAAAGGCCTTATGCTTTTTTGTCCCCCTTTCAGCTCTATGTAACTTCAAAAACACAAATAAAACAATCCAACAATGCGAGACGGCCTTCAATATTTGTGTTTCTGCTAGCAAAGTAAGTAGAGAATCCTGAGTCTTGAATCAAGCTGGAAGCCTGTAACTTGGGAGAGGGATCCAACACATCCAAGGGAGGCTAGGAGAGTAGCTGTTATGAACCTAATTGGTCTTAAGGGTAGTTTTCTGATTAATTTGATACCATAACACACATCTTTTCTTCCAGATATCATGTGTAATTTTGGAATTCTGGCTAATAGGGGCAGTAGATAATGCATACATAAGAATTCACACTCCAATTAGCAGCCAGCAGAGTAATAGCAAAGCATTACTGTGCAAACCAATTCGAAGAATAAAACAAACAATACCTTTTTCTTCTTCATCATTACTTTTGTGGCAGCCTGAAAAGAATGTGTAGCTGTAAGATTCATAAAATAAATTCAATTAGCAAATTTTTTTTGTTAAAAAATGAATGGAAACATACCTGGGTACAAAGGAAGACGCCTGTAAGATTCAGATCAATCACATCTTGCCACTGTGATTTCTTCATCCTCATCAATAATGTGTCTCGTGTAATCCCTGGTAACAGCATGATATTTTATTTGCAGAAAGAAATCAATCAAACAGGAAGCTAAAATAGTGCAAATGGGACCTACCTACCTGCATTATTTACCAGGACGTCAATTGTTCCCCATTTATCAAGAGCCTGTAGAATTCATAAACTAATCATAACCAAGTTTAAATAGTCAAGGATCTATGTAGATGTAAAAGAAAAACCATTTCCCTTCCATAAACAAACTACACTTACAGCTTTCATCATAGATTCTACATCAGCTTCTTTTGAAACATCTCCTCCAAAGGTAATAGCCTGACCACCAAATGCTTCAATCTGCAAAAATAACATTGTAAGTATCTGATTGAATCTAGCTTAAAGTGGGTAGGGGGGATAACAACAGTAAATTAACAAAAAAAACTCCAAACGTTGGTGCCTCTCCAGAAACAAACAATGTGCTTTGTATGGTGTGATCAGTATATAGACATCTATGACCAAATCTCAATCATAATTGAACTGAAAAACTAGATTTCTTTATTTGGTGAAAAAGACATTGGAATATTGCTAAAACAGCCACATTAGAGAATCACCTTTCTATTTCTTTGCAGTTCTTGCTAACTATTATTGTTACATCTGCTACTCTCGAAACGAAGTTACAATGTGCCAATGAAATAATCGAAGCTAATATGAATGAATAATAGCAGCACCGAGAAATAAGGAGAAAGATATAACAACAATGAATTTCTGCAAGGCATAAATCTGGTCACTTGTAGTGAAGACCAAAGCAACTAACCAGTAAGCATTATGGTCATGCACTGGTTACAAACTGTCTGTCTTCATGTTGTCCTTATCTTAAAAGTTTCTGAAGTGAAGTACTAATTTTTATTCAGCATGCTCACCTCTTTGGAAACTTCTTCAGCCTCTTTTGAGGACCGGGCGTAGTTCACCAAGACCTGCAGGTCAGATCACTGTCAGGTCCCTGAGCCCTGAGGTTAAATTTAGCATGACATAAATGGAGAAAAAAGACATGGCCTTTTGCATTTGCAAGCACGTAAGTACAACTATACAACCACATATCTAGCATCCAGGAATGTTCATCTCCATTGAGTTAGAAGAATGTAAAAATTACACCATTCAGATATAAAAGACACCAAATAACAAAAGTAAGACGTAAGAAAAATAAGCATACACAAAAAAAATCCTACTAGATGTTGGATGCTGAATCTTTCTGCATTTATAAAACTTGCCCTCAGTGTAGAATGAATATTTTAAGATGGGTAAGTAGTTCACCTTGCAGCCAGCTTTTCCAAGAGTCAATGCAGTGGCTTTTCCAATCCCTCTGGAGGCACCTGTAATAACAACAACTGGAGCTTCCAGCTTTGTAGCATCTTGTGTAACTGCTTGTTCAACAGCTGCAACATGTGTCCGCACACCTGCACATAGCGTGGCTTAGTATTGAATACAAATAGCACTTAGGTTGTTTCCACGAAAGAAGCTTGAAAAGGATACTAAACTCAAAATACGGGTTTCCTGCTGAAAGTTCTCGAAAGAAATAAACTATATATTAGAAACATCAGCAATCTGCAACAAAAGTTAAAAATGCCAAAACTTATGTCGCCAGCTACAGAACAATGATACAACAAGTCTATAGAAATTCAAAAATAAATACATTAAATATAAAAAACTTTGATTCCCAAAATATGATGACAATAAGCTTCATCTTGAAAATATAAAAAGCTTTGATTCCCAAAATATGATGACAATAAGCTTCATCTTGACAAAGACCATGTTATTGTTTGGTGCAACCGGACCTAGTTTACTTCAAATGTTCATTATTTTCATGATGATCAGAAAGTAGCATCTGCAGGCTCAACATACCATCTCATTGAAGCATAGTGAAGCACATCTGTTTGTGGTTTGTGCTATAGTGCAGACACTACTGGTCCAAAATTTAGATGAAATTCTAATTGTCCAAACTCCAAAGTATATATGTCAATGTTTCACTACCATGGATGTAAACACTATTTTCAGTATTGGGTAGTTCCCTTCACGGTTGAATTTGTGGGAGAAACCTAAAGGACCATGCAAATATCCAGCTTTCTTTTTTAAAAGACAAAAAAACAGCTCAGTTTCTCTATGCAAAGTCGTCAACAATTTGGATGTCTATCTCAGCACCGAGCTTGGTTCGCTCTCCATTGTCAATCAACTAATAACTGTAGTGGGACAAAAAAAATTTAGGCTAAGGGAGCATTTTATTAGCTTTGAGCAGGATTACAGTCCCCAAACCAAAATCTCTCGTATGAAGCTTGGTGCCTTGAGAAGCCACAAGCACCACTACTGGAGTGGGACAAATTGGGTTAATGAAAAACGAACAGGAAAGAAATGCAAGAATTCAAATGAATCAACAATGCTTTAGTCATTGTATCAATCAGATAAAACTGTTCCTATTGAAAAAGCGGATAGTAAGCTATCCACCTCCACAGTCAGAGGATGCAGCATTTTACATTTATCATGCCACTTCTGTCAAAAGATGTAGCTTATATTTGTAATATAAAATGTCCTCCAATCAACTCCCATAATTTCACTAGTTCCAACTACAACTTGAACTCATAAATTACACCTATGATAGTGATAGATTTCTACAGTCATAAAGCATTTAAAGTGGAATAAAAATGAAATTGATGTATTGATCTGAATGCCATTTCATGGCATGTGGGCATTCCCCAACATTATTAATACAAGAACAGCATTTTGTGAACCCAAAGCAATCAAGTGATCCTTTATGCACGAAGCAGGGCACTAGAGATTCCCTTTCCCTGAGGAAATGTATAGGGTGGTATGTAGGGTTTAGCGTTTTAGCTTTGTAGGCTTTATTACAAGGTTCTCGTCTCTTTGAACTTAAAGAGCTTTCATTGCAGACTACCCCAACTTGTTTGGGACAAAAGGCTTTGTTGTTGTTGATGCTGCTGGTGGAAATCACAACAATGAGGAGTTCCCTTTAGAAAAACCATCACACCATATAAATTATCTTAAAAGCTAGTTGTTCAGTGAATTACAAAAATAATTGCCTAATCAAGGTCCAACAACAAATAAAATAATATCTGACCTAAATCACCCTCTTATGTTAAATTCGTTTTGGGTAACCATTATTTTTAAGAACGAAATCTGTAAAATGGAAAATAATTAATAAAATAGTCATGAATCATGATAACAGGTACAGAACAAGGAGCTGCCAACACAGAATTTAGGCCCTGAATTTCTGACTAATAGCACCACAGTGAACTCTTCAAACCTGAGCTCACTCGTAGAAGAGTATTGTTTTCACTAAATTTAAGTGAACTCTGCACTTGATGTAAAAAGTATATAAAGATAACAAAACATGCCACTACAGAAATGGAGATTAAAAAACTTCTAAAACATGTGATGCCCAATATACCGCACAACTATGTTGAAGTATAAGTGAATTGTATATCTTTCCTCATCAGTTTAGATTTTTAGGTAAACTAGCTAGTGCATACAACTCAATATGATATCAGACCCAAAAAGTCTTGGGTTCAAGACTTGGCGGATGCAATTAAAAAAATTGCAGCATATTTCTATTCCACATCTTAAGCCAACGTATATGTGAGAAGAGTATTGAAGTATAAGTGAATTGCCCACTTTTCCTTATTAGCTTAATCTTTTGGATGAACTGGCTAGTGCATACAACTCAATAAACTCCAGTAAGTTGAATGCTTATACCCCATCGTCAAAAAAGTGCAAAACTGATATCATCCTTCAGTAGTTCAATCTTAAAGCGACAGAATGGCAAACATGTAATAGATCTCCGAGACCTAGAGGATGTGAATCCCAGGGAGTACAGCAGCTAGGTCTCGGAAAGCACTAACCGCGGACGAGACAGAGACGAGAAGGGAAAGGCCCTTACCGAAGAAGCCGCCGGCGGCGCGGATGCGGTCGGATCGGAGAGCGGGCGAGCGGGCCAAGCCGCCGAAGGTCACGAATCCGCGGCGGGCGGCGGCGCGTGACGAGGGGGCGGCGGCGGCCGGGGAGGAGACGGCGGCGGCGGCGGCGGCGGCCATGAGGGACCGGAGGGTGGCTGCGGAGGAGTAGAGGCGGGAAGCCAGAGGGAGCAGCGTGGCGTGAGAGAGGGAGGCGGGGGCGAGTATTTGTAGCCGCGGGCGAGAAGGAAGGTTAGAGGACGGCGACGCGTCCGGCGGAGTGCACGAGGGAGGGAGGTCCAAAACCGGGGCGCGTCGGGCTAACCGATGAATGGAACGGACGGCTGGTTCTCCGGTTCTCCTCCCCTGGGTTTGATCGGGGCAGATCCAGTCCCGGGACTCAACGAGGGATCTAGGGGTGTATTTTTTTTCTCCTATTTCCGCGTCGCTTTCAAAATAAAACAAAAATCACTAGCGTATTATACATCCTACTTCTCTTATTTCTATCTCTCACAATATCTCTTTCACTTTCTCTCCGCTCGTTTCCTCCTTCTAAAGCCACTAAAATTTATTTTCAGCAAAAAATCATTAGTCACAATCAATATAAACATCCTTTGAGATCCTCAAAATTTACCAAGCAAACTTAGACAAGAACTGTAGTCTTGACTTTGATTGATTTTTAGCCGTCAAATGTAAAAAAAAAATGGTTTAGATCGGATGCTACGGCCAAGATGCTACAATACCCGAGCTACATTGCTTGGCAAGTCAGTGGATCCAATTTCCTTGTCTAGACATTGAGGATAGGTTTTTCCAAGCTCAATGGCTTTTATAGAGTCAAACTAGTATTACTAATAAGAGATTATATTTTAAATGAGGAAACATTTTTTAATTGCATGTCGAACTTAATAGTCTCGTAAGTTCTGGAGAAAGGGTGCCCCAAGAAGTTGTGGACCACATGGCACTTCAAGGTTGAGTCTATATATGTATGCCAACAGAGGGAATGACCAATGTCACGGTTCATTCGGTTGCAACCCGGGGCGGAGCTGCAAATTGCGACGAGGAATTCAGTAAAGTCGTAACAATCTAATCCTGCATTTTTTTTCTATTCCTACATTTTTTAGATTCGTACATTACGAGAAGACCTAAGGAACCTTTGCTTGCATGAACTCCCAGCCCGGTCACTGCCTCTAGCCCAGCATCTCGACTGATGCCTCAGAGCTGACAAAGCATGCGATACCGGTGAGGATGGTGTAGCCATGGATTCACAACAAAGTCTCCCATCCCATGGAACGATGTGGGAGGAGGAGCGGCATGTTGGCAGATGCAATTAACCCGAGTGTTTCTTTGGCGATGGCCTTCAAGTAAGCTAGCTCGGTGAGGTCGTCTTCGCTGGTGCCTTCTTGGACCTTGGATGCGTCGAGTTTAGGACTATTGGTTAGGTCAAATTAAGGTCCGTTCATATAGGTCTTTGATTTCGTCTTTTGGTTTTTGTTTATAAATAGTAATAGTTTATAGAGAAACTTATAGCATGCGATTTTAGCCAATATAAATAAAGTTGCTGCAGTGTATACTACAATCGACTATTAGATCCTATCTTAAAAAGATATTTCGTTTGAAAACTATGTATTATAAAAAAATCATTTATCGAAGAAAAATAGTTTTTAGAAGTTAATATGAATAGGGCAACGTTGCCAAAGATCAGATTAGCCGTAAGGATTTTAGAAGTTAATATGAATAGGGCAATGTTGCCAAAGATCATATTAGCCGTAAGGATTTTAGAAGTTAATATGAATAGGGCAGCGTTGCCAAAAATCAGATTAGCCGTAAGGATTTGAATGTAACGCGATGAAGGGGGATTGGTATTCAGTATTACGCATGACCTCCCTGACATTAAGAGATCGATCAAAAGAAACTCGGTGAACTTAGCAAAACCCATTTCATCTGTGCTGTAGTTGGATGTTGCCTAGCAAAGGTATCGTTGAACTACTGAATTTCGCATTTTCAGTAATTAAAGCAGTAAATCGAGCAAACCATGTTCAGGCAGGAACACTTGTATGATTGATTCGGTTAAAATACACTGATTTACACCATTGTTGATGTGCACTCTGCTCGCTTTCTGAACTAAAATCGTATCGAACATGTTAAATTTGCTGCTATGGCAGGTACACCTAAACGAAATTAGAATACAAATGAATCATAGCACAACCTCTGCAGTGCTCAACCCCTCAATGTTGGAATTGTTGCAATCCAGTACGGATCCTTCTAAACTGAAATCCAGTACGGATCCTTCTAAACTGAAATCCAGTACGGATCCTTCTAAACTGAACACCACACAAGAATCAGAACACCCAAATGCAAATGCACATCAAGCTTCTTCCGGTGCAACCATGAGAATGATGCAGACGTCGGCGTGGTAGACTGGAGAGCCGGCGGCAGCTTGATTGGGGCCTTCTTCTGCCGGACGCCGGTGGCGTTCTTCAAATCCGACGAAAGTTTGTTCTGCGTCCAAACATCTGATGCTGAAACAGGCGGAGAAGCAAGTATCAGTACTGACACGGCAATGGAACAGTAGCATTCGAGCTTCTGGAATAAGAGAGCCAAGAAGTGTGTCACACGCTGACCTCTCCTGGACACGGTGAGGTTGGCGTCGTCGTAGTTCACCGGCCACAGGAAGTAGCCGAGGAGCCCGCGCCGCGCGGCGAAGTCCAGCTTCTCTGCCACCACGGCCACGCCGTCGAAGGCCACCCAGACATCGCCCACCGACACATACGACGACACGGAGGCGTTGTCGTACGCCGTCATCACCACTCGGTCCCCGCCGCTCGCGGCGAGCATCTGCACCTCGGCGTAGGACATGGAGCCGATGGTGTTGCTCCCGCTCTGCTTCGGCCCCTCGGCGACGACCGGCACGCCCACGCCGTTGTTGGCCTTGTTGCGCAGGAACCACGACCGGCCGTAGAGCGGGAGCCCCATGACCACCTTGCTCGCCGGGACGCCCGCGTCGAGCCAGGACACCACGCCGTAGCTCGCCGAGAAGTGCGACGCCTTGTCGTAGAGTGGCGCGTCGAAGGCCGTGACGTTGTTGGCGCCGGCCGGCCGGAGCCCGAACGCCATCACATTCACCCAATCGAGGTTCCTGGCGACCGCCTCCGACGGGTAGTCCACGCCGGCGTACGGCGCGTCGAACACGTGGTTGGAGAAGTAGACGGTGGCCGTGAGCAGGAACCCCGGGGGCGCCGCCGCGCGCCACTCTGCAACGAGGAACCCAAAGTCGGCCATCTCCACCGCCGACGCCGGGAACCGCCACGCGATGTCGAGCCCGTCGAAGCCGTTCGCCCGTGCCAGCTCGACGGCCGCGTCGATGAATGCGGCCCGCGACGCCGGGTCCGCGGCCATAGCGGCGAACGCGGGGTCAGAGACGGACGCGGTCGCCGCCACCGCGCCTCCCGCATCGTCGCCGCCGGCGGTGGTGGCAACGGAGAGCAGGGTCTTGAGCGCGCGGTTCTTGGCCTTGAGCGCCCGGGAGAAGGTGGCGAGGAGGTGCACCTGGGCCTGGTCGGTGGGGAGGAGGAGCGTGCGGCGAGTGGGGTGGACTGCTAGGGAGGAATAGTAGAGGTGGGTATAGAGGGAGGCTTCGAGGGCGTCGAGCGGCCGGAGGTGGGCGTCGGCGGCGAGGTAGTAGCTAGCGCGCACCGTCGACGCAGGTGCTTCTTGGGCGTCAGGAGGCGAAGCAGATGCTGAATCAGCAAGTGCGAGTGAGAGCGTGATGGCAATGGAAAGGAGGAGAGTAGTGTAAGTGCTGTTGCTCTTGGTGCTGGTGTATGCCATCGCCATTGTTGGGGGAGGCGAGGAAGGGCAGTGGAGGTGGTGGGAGTAGGTGAGGAGTGAGCATTGTTTTTGTGCTATGGGAGGGAAAGTGAAGAGGGAATCTTACCTGTGTATGTGTTGGTATCAGCCCTGGGCGTTCGGTATTACCGAACCGATCGGTTCCTTGGTACCCATACAAATTCGGTTCCTATGAATCTCGGTACCGTTCGGTTCCTGAAAAAACTCGGTACCGAAGAAATTCGGTATCGGTTCTTTCGGTTCGGTTCCGGTATTTACCGAAATTACCGAACAGGGTACATCAGCATATAACATCAAGTTCAATAGCCAA
The DNA here is from genome assembly GCA_017311315.1 of Dendrocalamus latiflorus. NCBI lineage: Eukaryota > Viridiplantae > Streptophyta > Magnoliopsida > Poales > Poaceae > Dendrocalamus > Dendrocalamus latiflorus. Next base: position 21,202,289 of record CM029638.1, on the reverse strand, counting down.
TTTTGACATAAATGTAACATGATTTCATATAGAATAAGTGCCAAATCATACAGAGAAAAAGCCACAAATACATAATATTTCGGTAGTTCGGTATTTCGGTAAACCGAGGCACCGAACCGAATTTCCTCGGTAAATTCGGTTCCTAAGAACCTGGAACCGAACATGGAACCGAAATTTTCGGTTTCGGTACTTTCGGTTCGGTTCTCGGTAAATTCGGTTCGGTATTCGGTTTTCGGTTTTTTGTGCCCACCCCTAGTTGGTATGCAAGTGTTTGCTTCCCAGTTTGCAAAGCAACCGAGGGCTTAAAGGGTATGTTCGGGCGTGTGATTTTTTGAGCTTTGATTTATATTTTTTAGCTTATGATTTTTAAATTCTGACTGTTTGCAGAAGATAATATGAAGAGGAAAGTAGTCGCATGAGATTTTAACTGATATATCTGAACTCGATACAGTGTCTACTACAATCATATTACAGACCTCGCCTTAAAAAGATGCACCGGTTAAAAGTTAGTTACTATAGCAAAAAGTGAAAAGGCAAAGCTAAAGTCGAGTCGAACTCAGCCCATATTCCCTTATGCTTATGACTTCTATTTAGATAAGGTAGTAGCTAATATGAACATCTGATTTTTTGAAACGAATTCCCCACTTCTCTCGCTCTTGTCTCGGTCCATAGACAAGGCAGGGGTTCACGAGTGCATCACACAACCCATTTCTCTCACTCTCGTCTCATGCGCGTATCTCTCCCTCACTTTCCCCACCGCTCGCATCCTCCTTATAAAAGCCACTTCTTTCAGCCATTATTATTCATTTTCAGAGATGTCTAAAGAGCATTCGAGTGTTTTTGGGGTTGGAAGCACTCAAATTTTTGAACGTTGGACCTCCATCCAACACCCCAGATTCGAAGCACTCACTTTTTTTTTGAAGGGGTGGAGTGTAGGGGATCCAACGTCTCAAAATCTAAGTGCTCCCAACCCCAAAAAACACTCAAGTGATCCTTAGCATTTCTCTTCATTTTCAACCAAAAACCATTAGCCGTAGCCAAAAGCCATAAATTACGACCAATCTGAACATGCTCGAAGAGAAATGCTACTTTTGCGAAAGTATAATTTAATTCATGTGGGTTTTCTACTCTTTTCCTATGGAATGCTATACAACACTGAAAAATCTTTGTCATGTCAGTCCAATTTATAACTTGTAGTTGTGTATGAAGATTCTGCGTGCTACCTTTAGCTCTGCCCTTATCTCCGGCGAGCTCACGAGCGCCGTCGCCCCCGTTGAATGAACGCTCTCCTCCCTAATCGTTGAAAGAAAGAAAGTGTGCGTTTTCAGTTTGTGCAATATGTCTCGAGTGAGCGGGATTCCTATCCTCACAATTAATATGAGGTGATAGCACGTATTGTTGTCTTGTTACAAACTTACAGGTAGCCAGGTAGGCAAGTGCCAATCTGTTGGTTGTTTCTGGACCTAAGATAAGAGCTCAGTAGCAACACCGAGGAGATTTGTGCTGTTGATTGGCCGCTCCATTAGGAAGGACTGGTCCCCGTGACGGTCTGTATTCTGTACCAAGGCCCCGTCCTCCTTGTCTCCGGTGTGGGGCAGGACAGGAGCAAAAGCATTTGCAGCAATACTGTGGCAAGTGAACAGCCAGTGATTTAGCTTGGCACTGAAACAAGAGGAAGAACAGCGCGGTAGCTAGGAATTTCAGCTCCGCTGAAACCGAAACCCACCCGATCTTCAGGTGTAAAATACTGCTACTAGAAAACTTACACATGAATCCTAGCTGCAAATAATTGGCATGAACAAAGGTTACTGAAGCTTCGCGATAGCATAACTGAAGAACTAGGGGGAGCAAAGCCGATATAAATGAAGTTTTTATAATGTGTACTACAACAAATTTGTAGAACTCGTTTTGAAAAGACATTCCGTTTGAAAGTTAGTTAATACAGAAAAACCGAAAAATAGCTTTTAAAAGCTGAAAAGAAGATGCCCAAAATGATGGCAGTTATGCTCTATCTGCATATGACTGCTCGATAAATTCCTAACCTCTCGTGCCAATCATCCAGTGCCGGTTTTAATTCGGAGTGCCAAGTTTTCGTACTGCCAAAAGGAAGGGAAGCTGTGGTGCCTGTGAGGTCCAAGCCCGTGTGTCCCATTTCCTCTGCTCGTGTCGAAGAGCCTTGGTCCACTCCATGCTGGTGTGAAACCTATGCATGTGCCAGTGATAGTTAAAGCTCGCATAATCGCATTACATGCCAGCGAGAGAGTAGAAACTTATCTCCTTGTCCGGTTCTGCTACTGAAGTTACAGCCGGCCAAGAGAGCTAACCTTTTTTTCATGGATACCAGTGTCAGTGGCCGCTGCACTGCATGTTCACGAGGAAGGGAGAGGTGCAATTAAGCGAAGGATGTCGCTATTTAATTTGATGGCCATTTTTCAAAATTATGGCAGGAATTATGAGGCTTGGAGTCATACGGCCAAGAGCATATTCAGCTGAATGTGTTTACCAACGGTCTTATTGCATTTGAGTGCCTATTTAGAGAGTAAAACCATACGAACAGGGAAACACTGGAATAGGATGATTAAAAAACACAGAAAAAATTAGAGGAACAGGTGTTTGGATGGAATTTTTTTCATCCGGTGTGAGCTCATGTTTTTTTTGGCTGTGACTTTCCTATGAGATCATGGAAAGGAATAGTGATCCTTAAGAATTGAAAGAATTACTTCCTATGTTCGATAGGGATGAATAGTACTCCATTCGTTCTTTCTTCTTACATTTTTTTTATTTTTTACGATCTCTGACATACTATTTTGGCAGTTATTTTTATAATTTATATTGAGATATACTAATAAATTTATAATATTATGAGAGTATTTTTAGGATAAATTTAATGATATACTCCCTCTATGGATTTTTATAAGGTGCTCATATATTTCGCAGTTCAAAGTTTGTAAACTTTGACAACAATTAGTCCAACAATATATAGATTATGTGACAAAAGTCATACAGTTGGATTCGTATTTGAAAGCACTTTCTTAGGATTATGATTTTCTAAATATGAACAAAGTATTGTCAAAGAAATTAATGATTATGATTTTGCACCAAGTCAAACCATGCCTTATAAAAATCTACAAAGGAAGTAATTTTATATAGTCAAGCCAAATAAACCTATTAGCGGTCAAACTTCGAAAAATTTAATTGCATGGATTCCCATAAGAATAGGATTCCTCCGTTTTTCCTATGAAATTACTTCAGTCCAAATAGGCCCTCTATGCGAGGAATTCCGAAAAAAAAAGTTTAATTCCTACGTGAACACAAGGAAATTCTAACTTTCCAAACGTGGTGAAAATGCACTTTGCTATGCGTTTCATTTTCCTCACATAACCTCAATCAGTATTATAAATCTTTCGAAACAGTTCCAGTCTGTACAATGGTTCTTTTCTTTGAGCTTTTGGCTTATTCAAAAGTTGAAATAAATAGAACGATTTCTTGAAATAGCTAAGCGGTTTCCTAAGCCTAAAACTATGTGCACTGTCCGCATCAACTCTAGTTCTGTACAATGGTCCTTTTCTTTTGAGATTTTAGTTTCTCTGAAAGTCGAAACAAGCGAAACTACTTGAAGTCAAAATAGGTGGGACTGGGATGTTTGGCATATTGCATATAGCAGTATTGCTTAAAAGTACGGTTTTATGAGATGTTTATACAAAAGTGTTATTTTATGAAATTGATGTTTAAAAATGTAGTTTTGTGATAGGTTTACTAAAGGTAGTATGGTTTTGAGAAATTTGCTCTAAATCATTTGTAATGTAAAACAATTATACATGTTTCCGTCGATCATGACACTAAATTTATCTCATGACACCCGAGTTCTAACTTGCAAGAAACCAACCACAGACAGGTACACAAGGGAGATTTTTTCTCTCACCGAATATTTGTCAGGGTTGGCTGGACTATTATCATGTGAATATTTGCAATTTGGCCAAGTTACTCAGGCCAAGACCATAATTAGCACATCAAATTTAACGAGACAATTTTTAAGAGTTGGCCATGACTGATGTGCAAATATCTTCACCTATCAAGGATGTAAACCATGTGAACAACAAATAGAAGACATACATACATACATGCATGCATGCATGCATGCATACATACATACATACATACATACATACATACATACATACATACATACATACATACATACATACATACATACATACATACATACATACATACATACATACATACATACATACATACATACATACATACATACATATCATTAGCCGCATGCCACTAAAATACACCAGATGAATGCTGAATCTTTGAAGAAACAGTTAGCCATCTACAGTAATTCTCAGCACCAAATCCATGGCACAAAATTGAGACAAAAAGAATTGGAAAGCTATAGAGGCCTGCACAAAAAGACCAAAAATGCTGAAAGCAATCGAGGGAATGGATGATAAATAAGCTGTGGCATTCTCAGCCCTTTGTTCTTAGTATTGTGATGCTGCCTTTCCCCCCTTCTGTTCTGATTCTTGTCTTGCCGATGACTGGCTTGCCAGAGAAAGCTGAAGTTCCCAGAATCTCTGGAGGCTTCTTTGGAGGAGCACGGATTCGCCTATTTATGTCCTTCAGAGTTACATCTCCTTCCTCCCAAGATGGTTTGACGAGGGTAAAGGGGTATGCTACAGAAGTAGTTAAATTTTGTTTCACCTTAATTAGTGAGCTTCCTCCTAGTAGGGCAGCAGAGCCAAATGATCAACATAGATAAAACTAGAAGTTCGAGTTTGCTCCAAGTAAGAGATATGTTGATGCATAATAAGATACTGTCAAACTGAAATACCTTTAGAAACTTTGCGTGTAGAAAGCTTCCTAGTCTCCTGCATTACGAGACTTTCTGTCACTGGTGCAATGTCACTTGTTCCTGTGGTAGATAGAAAGAACAGGTAAGTTGCTCACCAAAGGTACAAAGTTTTGGTTTCAGCAAGGTACTCAAACTACAGGGCTGCCAAACATTATAGCAAATTGCAGCAACTGCAAATATGCAATAATGCAGAAGGAAAATGGGAAACAAAATTTCATTACAGGTATCTTGCAAGGGACTTAGGGACAAATACTGATGATATGGGAAACCCATGCATAGACTGGAAACTATGTCAGAAAAACAAATGAAAATTTGTGTTTAAGATGCTATAGAAAATGTGCTTTGCACTGACCTGAAACACCAATTTCACCACCAATGTATGTAATGCTCTCCTGGCTACAAGGCCTACAACGAATCCAAGCTAAACATGTCATGATTGACAAATAATGATAAATCAAATAAAGTGGTTTCAATTGAACCAGAGAGGAACCAACATTTGATCAGGCCTGAAGTACATTGGAGTTCCATCAGAGCAATTTTCCATACAATTATCTGATGACTGGTAGGGTGCTCCATTTGACAAGGAATTTATTGTATCTGATGCTGAAGTTTTCAGTTAGCTAATAGTAAAGGCACGGCACAACAGCAGTAGGCAGTTGTCAAACATATATGGTGAAAAGACAGACCTAAATTATTTGAATTGTGCTGCACATCCCAATTCAAGCTATGTGGTTCATCAGTGCAAAGCAATGAAATCTCTGTTATCTGAGAAATGGATCAGCAAAAAAAGCGATAGTGTAAAGAATAGCACAGGGCACTAACATAGAACATAGCTAGGTGCTAGTGAACCACCTCAGTTGTGGCCAAACTAGAACTTAATTCATGATATCTAACTTCTGATGTATTAGACTCAGAAGGGTACTCCAACATGCGCCTGCGCTTTGATTCCCGAGATTCCTCCAGGTCCAGGGTCTCCTTGCAGGTGATATCTGAGGCAAGTAACCACTCCCTTTAAGCAAATCATTCGACAGTAATATCAATTGATAATTCTCAAAAGAAGAAACTTCCTACCGCCATTATCAAAGAAGCCACTGCCAAAATCACAGCAGTCTCTCAGAGGAGTTTGATTTCCCAGCAATCCCAGTAGCTCATCATCATCTTGATTGAGGCAATCCAACACGAATTTAGTAACATCTGTTGTGAAAAATACAATGAAATGTTAAGTCCAAACAGAAACTCAAGGGTTTGTGACATGGATTTTGGGTATCTATTTGAGCAATGTACCATTACTTGCATCATTAGGTTCGCAATGCTCTCCAGCTTGCCAATCCCAGAGACTGCAGTAAGCATTACGAAATCAGGTATGAATTCAAGTAATGCAATACACTGAAATAGCTGGAGAATTTTAGACAGTATTCAGTTGTGTGCACAATTGAGACAGGCTACAACTTCGATCACACAAACTGAAGACAAGTCATAAAATTATTCGTGTAGGTTCTATATAGATTTTAACCAATTTTGACCACGCTTGTGTCCTTCTAGTATCCCGATTACATCAAAATCAACAGCCCTGAGTACCGAGTGCGCATCATTGCAACAAGAACAGCCCAATCAGCAAACAAAGAACAAATTCAACATGGCATGCGCATAAAAAGGAACAAAGCTTCCCTGTCCCCAAGCTCCCTGTTCCCTTGCGTGTTCCCGCGATCTCGAGCGTTCGTTGGTGATCCAACGGTCCATATTTTTTCTGCATTTTATATTTTCACCATTTACCCATTTTCACCTAAAATTTAAAAATAAAAATAGATTAATCCATCATAAATAATAAAAAGTACAGAAAATTTTTTCTGTAAATTTTTTGTATTTTTTATTATTTATGATGGATTAATCTATTTTTATTTTTAAATTTCAGGTGAAAATAGATAAATAGTGAAAATATAAAATACAGAAAAAATGTGAACCGTTGGATCACCAACGAACGCTCGAGATCGCGGGAACACGCAGGGGAACAGGGAGCTTGGGGACAGGGAAGCTTTGTTCCATAAAAAGAGCACCCAAGAGCCATCCAACCGATCACCCAATCTACCAAATCGCCACCATGGCAAGATTTCTCCATCCTTCGACCGCCAAAACGAGCCCAGAACCACCGGAATCACCGTTCCGCCCAGCAGATTCCAATCTGCCACCCCTGTGCGAGTTTCCAAGAAATCAACCATTCCAACACTAACCCACCTCCCCCCCCCCCCCCCCCCCCGCCGCTCTCCCCCATCGACACCGCCGCCAACCGTCCAAGAAACGCAGCCCGCAAGAACCAACAAGAAGCCGCAACCCCCGCACGCACATTTGGTCGTGGCCATGGCCGCCGCCGCCGCGGTACGGGTCCATCGGCCCCCGGAAGGCCGGCCACGACTAGCCGTTGCCACGGGTCCCCCCTCCCTCGGGCCCTGCCTGCCTTTGACTCCAGTGGAAACGACGAGACACAGACAAAAAGCGCTCCGCCGCCGTCTACTCTACTCCACTCTATTCCGCCGCTCGGGGCTGGTGCGCTTCTTCTTCGCTTGCGCGGCATTTGTAGTCCAAGAAACCGAGGCGAGCAGACAGGGGCCGAAGAAAGAAAGAAAAAGGTCGGCACGAGGACCAGGTGGGCTGAGGGGGCCGTTAGCCCTGGGGCTTCGTGCCGCGTGCTCTGCTGTCCAAATCTCTCTCTCTTGTTTCTCTCTCTGCCATTCACGGGAACAGTAGGGGCACGTTCATATTCCAGACCCAGGGCTGTCTATGGCCTTCCAAGCCCAGCCATGGGCCGTGGCAAAGGACCAGCCAGCCATTCAGTCGTTTCTAAATAATTTTCGGTTTTTATCTTTTAACTTCTAAAAATCACAATCTGTTTAAAACGTGCTATCTTTTTAACATAATGCTTTTTATTTGTATTATCCGTAAAAATATAGCGGTGTTTTTTTTTGTTTTTCTCTTTTTTTTTCTTTAGTTGAATGCATCAGAAAAAGCTAAGTACCATTTTAACCTAAAGGTAAAAACCACTAACCTTTGAAACAGAGCCTCAAGCTTCTCACCAACTCGTTTCCTTGGGCATTTCACATTGGCTGGAGATGGTATTCTCTAGTACTTGCCATTTGATGCTTGGGGGTGATGGGTTGGTGTGTTTGGTTGCTTTACATGGGTTTTTTTTTCGGCACATGGTAATCTCTGTGTCCTGGTCTCCTAAAAAAAATAAAAAGATGGGTGGTAGAGAGGTTGGACATGGGATGTAATTAAGCTAGGTTTATCAGATGCTGATGTGAGTGTTGATCCACTGCTAACCTGGCTGGGGGTTATGATTTGAACCAATGGGTTCTTTTAATATAACTAGTTAGAGACCCGTACGTTGCAACAAAGTCATAAAAAGGATGAGACAGAACTTACTACCTGACTAACTTCATACATCAAACATTGGAGAGCAAGCGACAGAGATAGAATGGTGGCCAGAATGCGCGAGGAGATGGGGAAAGTGAAGGGGGTGGGCGGTTGTATCCTGAGAGAGAGAGAGAGAGAGGAGAGAGATGAATGGTCCAGATCAAATCGGATGGTTGTAGAGAGGGGAGAGGAGAATGCACCGACGACCACCAACTCCTCTTTATATAATAGTAGAGATTGGTAGTCGAGCTGATAACGGCTTGAATCACATTTTTGGTATTTACCTGTTAGGTTGTCTTGATAATTTTGCTATCTGTGTTTTCTTTCTTTTTTCCAGATGGTTAGATATGGATGTAATTAATCTAGGGTTATCAAAAGCCGACGTGGATATTGCTCCACCCAATAGTTTATTCTTTTACAATTGTTAGTCGAGCTGACAACTGTTTGAATTGCATTTTTTTGGTATTTACCCGTTGAGTTGTCTCCATTGGCTTGATATTTATTGTTTGTTGATGGGTTAGTGTATTGGGTTAGGTGTAAATGGTTTTCTTTTAGCCACTTAGGATTTTTTAAAGGGCCTGACTACCACCTGGAAGGGCACAATTACCACCCGGACGGACGGTGGGATGTCTTCTATCGTACGCCTCAAGACAACATCAATAAATGCTATGTGCAATATGCTTAATTACCACGTGTAACAAAATGCACAATGACAATGAGAATGTCGACAAAAATATAAAAAAACATCATCTTGTCACCAAAATTGGATGGACCCATGAACTTAGCCAAATTTTAAAATAGTTCAGAAATCACAAGCAAAAGAAATTTAGAATAACACAATACTTTAGCATTCAAAAACAATAGTTGCAACATTTTATAGTTACTTATGCAACAATCGGAGAAAATATTTGCAACAAAATGAAAAGTCGCATTTGAAAAAGAAAATGTGCAACAATTGGCAATCGTACTTTAACAAAAAATAATTGTAATGCAACAATCAAACGAAACTATTGCAGCAAATACCTCTTACTGCAACATTTTTTGGGAAGGTACAATGCAACATAACAAAATGCTTCTTGCAACAAAGAAGAAAATGTACCACAACAATTTCCAAAACATATGCAACAGCCCGTCGAAGAGGAAGGAAGTAGCAATGACAACAAGGAGTCAAGCTCGAAGTAGGAGGAGGTCGTCAGCCCAGTGCCTCATCGACTGAGAACCTAGATTTGGCAGGGGCGAGGGCAGCCCACACCACCACGAACTTGCCTGAAATTGGGGGGACCTCGCCATGCATGGAACTCAGCAAGCCTTGCTATGCCTCTCCATGGAACTCGTAGGCCTCATCGCCCTGCCTACATAGAGATCTACCATCGCTTGCCTGTGAGCTCAGGAGGCCTCCATGCCCCCCTCCCTCACTACCACGTTAGGTTGGAGTACCTGAGTGAGACATTCACCGTAGCTCGTCGGAGGCCGACGATATGTGTGGCAACTAGAGAGATAAAGACAGGGAGAGAGGGCGAGAGAGTGGATGGTGGCAATCGGAGAAATAGAGCAAAGAGAGTGGATAGCACGGGTGTGGCTGGATAAGGATGAGAGCTTGCCTTGGTCAAGGTGGATTAGTGTGGTGTGTAGCGTGTGCGTTAGACCAAAGATGAAGGCTAGATGTGCCATCCGACAAGAGATGTTCGGATCAGATGCATGAACGATATTATAAAAGGGAAATGATAGTTATAGAGGTTTTTAACAATTAAAAAGGAGAAAGATGGTTTGAAAAGGGTTTTCACAACTAAAAAGGGAGATGATACTATGACAGTTAGAGGGGCTCTTGAAAAGTAAAATAACACATTAGAGGGCTTTTCATGGATATACAGATTCAAACGCCCAACTAGCACAATGGCTGCAACAAGCAGTGTTAGTCAAGCTAGTAACTTCATAAATTGATTTTGATATGTATCCAGTGGTGCCTTGATGGTATGTGCTATTCATAGTTGGGTTGGTATCTTGGCCATCTTTTCCAATGGCATCTATATATTTTTCCATCTAACTAGATGATATCCAATCATCTTTACTAATATAAAAAGATGAGTTGGTGGCAGTGCATTCTCCTCTCCCCCACGCGTACTCAGCGGTTCCCTCCCCATGTGTGTGCTCGGCGGTTGCCTACTTCGGCACTACATAAGTAGTAGCACCGTTGATTTCTTGCCTAGAAACCTCCCTAACTCCACCACTTGCATCTCTCACCCTCTCCATCTCTACCTTTGATCTCCACCTCCCAGTCCTCACTTCTCCTCCTCCGCCTCTCTTCCATCCTAGTTGTGGCCAAGGAGACCCAGACAAGGCAACAGCCTACTTCCTCTTAGTCCCACTCCCCTCAGCCCATGCCAAAACCACACCAAATCCAAACCCTACGCCTCACCTCTATCCATCTCCACCGTCAAACTCGTGCATCAGTGATCGTGCAAAAATAGCACACCGACAAGTGTACGGGTTGCCACTGAAATAGCGACGAGTATCGTGTTCTCCACAGGGACTAGACTGAGGCTACCGGTGCTTAGCTAAAGCTAGGTCAATCGAAACAGGGAGAAAATAGAAAACTAAACCTAAAACGACTACCGAATCGGTTGAACAACCTAAACAATGAAAACAACCGAACGAACCTCTAGTCACATGAACGAACTGACAAACAAACTAAACAATCTAACGAACAAAAATGACAGGATGAATAATCATGCAAATTGAAGTCGCACGACATAATGAATGACAAATGAACGAACACGCACTACTGCCGAATGAACACAACTATTGACCGACGACCTAACTAGCTACCAACCGTGAGACAGAAGAAGGAAGTCAAAAAGCACATAGGGAGTCGAGAGAGAAAGAGGAAGAAAATGGTCGATGGCTAACTGGACGACAGCGGCACAAGACAACACAAACAGAGCACTACTACGAACAACTGTACAACCTAACTATCGACAAATTGTGAAAAGGAGAAAACCGGTCAGACCGCCACACAGAAACCAGTCAGACCGTCAGGACCGGTCAGACCGCCCACATAGGACCGGTCAGACCGCTCCTCAGGAAAACCAGCAAAGTCGCTCTCTGGAAAAAAGGGTCCGGGCGAAGAATAGAAGTTCTGCGGGCCGGTCAAACCGCTACATCAAAGCCAGTTTGACTACCGGTCCACACCAGTTAGACCACCATTACAAGGCCAGTCTGACCTCCGGATCAACACCGGTCAGATCTCCATTACAAGGCTGGTCAGACCTCCATTACAAGGACATTTCTGACATCCGGGTCAACACCAGTCAGACCTCCATTACAAGGAATGAAAACATGAACTTCAAGCACTTGTAAAACACATTTGCATGCATAGTCCCATGTTACTACAATTCAACGCATGAGCTTTAACCATTTGCAAAATACATTCGCAAAAGCCTCATGCCAAGATGAGCTAGAGCAAGTGAGGTTGAGCCATCAACACATGATGGGACTCAAACTACTAGACATGACCCCTCTTAATAGTACGGCAACCTATACTAGCAATCCGGTCTTCTAACCAAACACTAAGACCGGTAAAAGACTAGAAACACATCCTTAGCTCTAGCTAGTCATACCTTTGCCTTAAGTCATTGTCTTGATATGCATCAGCTCATGATGCATCCTTTTCATCAACTCTATCAACACATGATGGTCTTCACTTCACTTGATCAACTCATGATCATTTGTACATGCATCAAATCATGATGCATCTTCTTTTTGATGGCCTTCAACACATGAAGCCTTCTTCTTCTTGATAGCTTTCAACGCATGAAGCTATCTTCTTCTCACTCTTGACTTGATGATTTTCAACACATGAAGTCATCCCAAGTTATCATCATTTGTGGAACTTAACCTATTCATTCAACTCATGAAAAATGTTAGTTCTCAAAACAATTGTCATTAATTACCAAACTTTTCCATTAACACATAATGGAGGGACTAGATTCAACAACCTTTTCTTTTTGGTAATTCATGATAATCTCAACAAATAATGATATAAAGATAATTGATTTACGAGTATACAGCTTGTACACACCAATTGTATACTCTAAGATAAGCTTTAAACAAAACTTACTTATCTGGTTGTCATTAATCATCCAACCATTAACACATAATGGAAAAGTTAGATGACAACCCGATTGCACATGAGTATATATGAACTACATAAGCTATGCATACTCAAGAATGTATTTCAAAGTAAAGATCCTAAATATGCATATCAAAACTCATGAAACTCCAAAACATAGAGAGAGAGCTCCCCCTAAATGTGTGCATACAAGTCTATATGAAGAGAAACATATGCACATATTCATTTGAACTATTTGAGGAGTTCAATATATATTTTGGATCTAAGGAATGTATTAGTATATGAGAAAGTGATTTCGAATGCATACCTCTTTTGATTTCACATTTTCATCCAAATGAGACTAAGCATAAATAATACTCAAACAAACATATCAGTCTCATATATTCATTTGTCATTATCACCAAAATAATATAATGGTATTTGTCATTATCATCAAAATCTTATTATGGCATTTGTCATTTACACCAAAATCAACTTAAACGGAGCTTGATCTTTCACTAAGACCGGTAAAAACAAAAGAGATCCTAGACTATTTATAGATTTGTCTTGAATCATCTTGATCTTAATGTTGACTCTTTACATGCATATCATATTCATCATTGAGACTAAACGTTTCAAACACTCAATAAACATGTTAGTCCCACATTTACATAACGTCATTAATTACCAAAACCATTTTTAGGGGCTTAAATGCTTTCGGACGGACTGCGGGTGTGGCGACACACGGTGGAGAGCTATGGTGGCACACTGTGGAGGGTATGGTGGGCTACTATGGTGAGAAAGGGAAGGGGGAAAGGCACGATGGAAACAATGAGAAGGTGGCGGTGCTTGGTGGTGTGCCGGTGAGCTGGCCCGACCTCACCAGCGATCGAAGATGGAGAAGGATGGGGGACGAAGAAAAGCACATGGGGGCAAGGTCAAAGAACAAAGGCGAGCTCCATTTCTTCCATGGCCAGTAGCTAAGGTTAAGACGATGGGGAATTGGGAATTGGCCTATTTGCAATTTAGCCCTCCACATTTCATATATTGCAAACAGGTCTTTCTCCATGTTTTCTTCTATTTGGGCCCTCCAAAAGTCCATTTTCTTCCTAGTTTGATTCTATGTAGATTTATTGTTTGTGCGCCTCGATCACGACGGCCTATAGAAAAATATGGAAAAATATAAAATGGTCTAATTCATGCAATTATTTATAAAAAAGCGTGTAAATGATGATAAATGATCCAAAAATGCAAAAAATAATAGGGCAAATAACTAGAAAATACATGCAAAAATGACGCATGCCAATCAGTGTCACCATTATGTGCATCGACCAAGCCCCCCAATGACCTCCATTTGCATGCCGTGTCATGTAGTCGGTCGCGCGACGTCAGGGGTGGGAATGAGGAGGACATGGTGGTGGAGGGCACGAGCGCAAGCGATGTGGTGGTGGTGAGGAAGACGGGGACGGTTTGGTGGGAGAAGGCGAGGGAGGGGTAGCCCAGGGTGAAGCGAGAGAGCGTGGCGACGGTGACGCGGAGGAAGCGAGTAGTCAGCGTGGTATACTGCTTCTTTAGTAGTTGTTAATGAGTGTAGTTGTGAACTACAGCGGCAAGTGCTTGCTTTTCTTAACTGAATATATGTGATTGTGCTTTTTCTTAACCAATCGGTAAGGTGGGCTACTATTCAGTTCTAGGTGCCAAGGTGGAGGAGTGGTGGTGGTGACCCCAAGGAACCCACTAGAGGAATCGCACAGCGTTGCCAATGCGATGTGGAAGGGTCTTCCTTTTCATGGATGCGAGTTTCTGTCGTCTCAACTTCTTCATCTTCTAAGCTTCCTCCAGTGACTTATTGCTGATCTGAAGAGATTTGCTGGAAAGCACTGATTACATGGTCCGTGAACAAATTTTCCTTTAACTTACTACTCAAGATTGCAACTGAAGGTTAATGAAGTGTGTGTGAACTATGTCTTCACAATTCCTTTTAATATATGATCTTTCTTTCTTGATCCGCAGTTGTTGTATAGGATTAACAAATATGAGTTAACAAGTGAGCAAGATCTACCAATTTGGAGAAGTTACCATGTGTCTACAATGCTCCGAACCTCTAATGCATGATGAGGTACGCAACTTATGTAACTTACTACTTTTTTTTGTAAGATCCACTGCCATCAACATAACAAATTGTAACTTTGACTCATACTACAACACCCAAACTAGAATTATGAATGGGCGAGAAAATGAAAATGCATTGTTGAAGGTGAATTACATGTTCTCCAACCTTGGCATCCAAATGGTTGCATGGAAAGTACACAACAATAGCAATGATGCATCATACAATTTCATAAAGCAGCACAGTATATATAAATGTTTCTTTGGCTGAGATACTCTTCAGGTCTTGATGTGTAGGTGGCAGCATATCTATTGCAGGGATTACTGATAACAAATAGCATCACATTATCTCTATTTCATAGCTTTCCAATGAGGGAAAAGTTTAGACACGAATTGTTTGTTCTGCAAGACTGCAATATGGTTTGCATACTCTGTTTGTAGTTAATATGTTCCTTTAGTTATTTTTTCTTTCATTAAATCTTCAACTCCTCAAAATTCTTAGTTACTAACATGATGTTATTTTTAAATTTTCCATGAATAGTTCATTTGTTACATGTATGAGGTGGCTTTAGCATTTCTGGTGTCCTGTTATAGCTACAAATTTGGGTTAGTCCACTGTGGTGTGGCTCCCCGGATGTGATCTTGATGGGAGCGGTGGTGGTTGTGCCGATAGCATATGGGCACAGCTTGACAACAGAGGTGAAAAAAAAGTACGGGAAGTAGTGACTAGGACCTACAGAGGTGGTAATGTGGTGGGGAGTAGCTCTGCATGCCTGCCCAACAAGTCAGCCGAGGAAACTGCCACCAATTCCTGATGAACAAGATATCACGTTGCATTTTTGACGTATTTCAAGTCCATTCTCTACTCCTTTTGTATTATTCTAATTAATTTTCTTTCTTGGGATGAGGACCGATTTGTGTGGCTCATGAATTGTGGGATTACTCATGTTCCTTTTGTACTAAAGGTGTTCAACGAAATTTTGCTCAATCAGTCTGTTATCTCAAGCTGATTTTTCTTGCTAGAAATTTGAATTTGAGGCCTATGATAGTTCCATCAATAGCATATTTTTTGTTCATGTATTTCTACTTTCAATGTGTAATGCAAATGACAACAGGCATCAAGGACAACCAGTGCGATCAACTATCTCAATTGCGTGTAAGAACGTAAATGCTTGTAAAAAATTTTCATTCCCTGCTTTTTCATATCTTCTTGTTGTGATTTATTAAAAAGTGCATACGGGGCATTTCAGGAATACATATCGAATCATTATGCTTCTTGCTTGCTATTAGGGATAACTTTGTGGACATATGCATGACTACAAGTTCACCGCCTATGCCATCATAGCCCTGGTTGTGCAGCTGCTTTTGCTACTTTTGTTCAATATTTTCTAGACTAATTTGATGATTTGCCCTACCTTTCTTTGCAAACAGTTCATTTGCCCCACAGTTGATATGAATTGATTATTTGCCCCATCTTTCAATTTTTATTTGATCATTTGCCCTCTTTGTATTTCCAAACTATTTCCTATTTTTTAATGCTAATTTATATTACAAAATGACCAAATTGCCCCTGTCAAAAGCCGATCCGATTCCTTCTCTATGAAATGCCATCCGATTTCCCCATTCCCCATCCCCTTCTTTTCCTGCGGGTCAAAAAGGTTCGCAGATTCGTCGGGGCCACATCTGGAGCAGCGACGG
The DNA here is from genome assembly GCA_017311315.1 of Dendrocalamus latiflorus. Taxonomy (NCBI): domain Eukaryota; kingdom Viridiplantae; phylum Streptophyta; class Magnoliopsida; order Poales; family Poaceae; genus Dendrocalamus; species Dendrocalamus latiflorus. The sequence goes on along the minus strand of CM029638.1, from coordinate 21,186,102 downwards.
CGAAGCACAGGGTCACAGAAACAACAGCACAATAATCAGAACCAGAGCTAGTAGGTAGGAGTAGCAAGAGCTGCATTTGGATGCAAGAAGCAAGACTTGTTTAGCAGTTTCGGCTTGTAAGGTCACAACACGAACTTGTTTGGATTTTTGACCCAGAGAGACAGAGCAGCCACGCAGAGAGACAGAGTAGCCACACAGAGATGGAACACCCGACGAGAAATGCAACACCAGAAATGACATGTAGTAGAAGGCCATTGCATTAGGATTCTGCACATTTCTGGAACTCAAGAGCATGTAGTAGAAGGCCATTGCATCACAATTACAGCAAGTTCATGTTTGACAGACATACAAAAATAGACGATCTCTTCCACACACAAAGTTCATGCTTGCCAAATAGACAAATCATCCACAAAGTTTATGTTTGACATACGTACAGACGACTCTCATGACCAACCTACACGTACCACTAACGCAAGGATGAAACCGAAACAGCTTGACAGACGGACGACTCCCAGAGACTCATCCATTCAGAAAACCCATTGGGCAAAAAGCAAATGTCTTCCAACAATGCCATTGGCTCCTGGAATATTCATAGAATATGGGTTAGAGAACCAGAAATAAACAAAGTTTGTTCTACAAATGACATGTTCACAGTAAATTCAGTTCTTTTAATCCACACAAAGGTAAACAGTTCTTGCTCAAATATGATACTTCCAACTATTCCAAACAAGCTACTACAAACAGGAGATATTTTAGGGAATGAATAAGTAATCAAGATACCTTTCAGTGGTTCTAGCCGAACTAACCACAAAAACATGCTGCGGCGCGGCCGGCGGGAGCGTCAAAACCCTAGCTGGGCAGCGGCACGGGAAAAGAAGGGGATGGGGAATGGGGAAATCGGATGGCGTTTCACATAGAAAGAATCGGATCGGCTTTTGACAAGGGCAATTTGGTCATTTTGTAATATAAATTAGCATTACAAAAATAGAAAATGGTTTGAAAATGCAAAAGGGGCAAATGATCAAATAAAAATTCAAAGATGGGGCAAATAATCATATCAACTGTGGGGCAAATGAGCTGTTTGCAAAGAAAGGTGGGGCAAATCATCAAATTTCTCGTTAGCCTAAAACTCTCAGCCAAAATCAATTCTTTATCCTTCTTTATTTGTTTGATTAATGTATTGGACATTGATTAGTTTAGGATTACAAAATGGCAACTATTTGACTATAAAATGTCCAAACGTATTCTTCTCTCTTTGAACAACAATTGATGTGTTTCTTTGATGTTCTGATTAGTTCATTTATTTGATATGTGTGCCAAAGGAAATTACTATTTCAGTGTAAGGCTTAGGATCCCGTTGCAACACATGAGCACCTTGCTAGTTTGACCAAATAAAGGGGTGTGATTATTTGGTGAGTTATTAGAAGATTTGAACCCATAGCCTTTACACAAATAACATTAGAACTTGTGTCATATTTCCTGATCTTGAGAGTTATGCGTCATAATAGGTTAAGCATAGTTTTCTTTAATTTCAAATTTCTGAATAATAACACGCTTCTGTAAATGATGCAATATCTGTTGTGAGTGCTGATCTCGTAAATATCCTATAGAGCATATTCATGTATATGGTTTGTTCATTCTGCTTCTGAAATTTAGCAAGGCAAAAATAATTCCTGTTGATGTATTGTTGGAAATCTAGTCAATTTTCGGCATATTTTAATCCAGAAATTCAGCATATAAAACATGACATAAACATGTATAAGTGATCTATGAACGATGTATTCATATTCGCTAACGAACAAGCTAACAGAAACATCTATTAACATATTCATAGCGCACAGAAACAAATACACCAGAAAAGTTTTAGATTTATACCCTCGGGCGGGGCTAGTGCTGGAGACACCGGAGGCGCCGTTGCCATCAGTCGACATGATGGCCTATTCGATGTAGTCGATCAAGGCGTGATGCAGGACGAAGCTTGATGCAGGAAGATGTTCGCAGTGCAGTCGCGCGAACGGTTGACCACCAGGAAGTAGACGTCGCAGATTGAGTAGTCGCGCCGATGCGCTCCCCAAAAACTTGATCGCCCGCCTACCCGTGCAGGTACACAAACGGACGAAGTTCCGGAGGCCTACTCACCCAGAAACTTGTGTGCGCAAGGTTCTGGACCGGAGATTGCAGAGAGCAGCAACAAAAACAGAGGGAGAGAAAACTGTTCTTTCGTATGGAGAGAGAGCCTTCTTATGCTCTGTCCTCTTGTAACAGCAAAAATGAAGAGACCAGTAACTGCACCCATTACTCGAAAGTAACCGCAGCCATAATCCACTAGTAACTGCACCGTTACTGCCAGCGAGTCAGTGCGTTTCGTTTTTCGAATAGATAAAGAAAAACGCGCCCGCACCCGACACGCCTGCGCGCGTACGTACGTACGTACGCACGCACACGCACGGCACGGCACGGCACGGCGCGGCGCGGCGTGGCGAGGCGAGCGAGCGAGCGAGCGAGCGCGCGCGTGTATTGGCTCTCTCCAATTCCACAAGGGGGTTACCACGTTCCACCTTTTAAAGTGGTGTAACTCCCATTCAATTCTCCATATGGGACTAAACAATTTTCTACCTAGCATTAGTTGTGGGCCTAGGAATTTCATTTGATTAATTGCTAAATTAAAATGGGCCAATCCCAATTAATCCAACAATCCCCACCAAATTTCAAGGCACACGAGAAATGCTCTCAGTTCTGCTGTTGTTTGATATACCAGTGTTTCGATGGAGACTGTTAAGTTGAACATCCACCTAGGAAAGGAGTTACACTCATCCACAACTGAACAATGGACTAAGCCTTGAATTGACAGTTTTGTGCGAACAAGCTTTACCCAATTCCTTTACTAGTACTAGGCTGCCTAAAGCATCCCCTCTGGTTGGAGCGTATAAGTCATACTCCATGCCTATTCATGAGTATCTAGAGATCACCCAAATCTCATAGACTGTGACCAGCAGTCGAACTCATATAGGTGTGTTCTTTCTAAGATGTCCTGTAGGCCGACATCTCTGCTTTAAAAAAGCCACTTGGATCACATTAAGGTAAAAACCAACCTGCCATACAGAATAGGAGAGAAGCGCATCACTAAAGAAATGAGCCCTGTAAAGGTCTCTCCTCCTAGTCAACCAACAGTTTGTTTCACCATCCTACTTCACGGGATCTCCGATCACATAGAACAGGTTACTACTGTTGTATGACTCATGTGGGTCTCAGGCCCATCTCACTCGATGCACTATCTATCACATTACGTGATAAACCCTTTGTAAATTGGTCTGCCAGATTCTTAGCTGTCTGGACATAGTCCAGTGCTATAACTCCGGAGTTTTTCAGCTTTCTGACAGACTTCAACCGCCTCTTAACATGCCTAGATGACTTCATGTTGTCCTTAGAACTGTTCACCTTGATAATTACAGTCTGATTATCACAGTTCATCAGGATAGCCGGTATCGGTTTTTCAACCACCGGCAGATCCATAAGGAGTTCACGAAGCCACTCAGCCTCAACAGTGGCGGTATCTAACGCTGTGAGTTCTGCTTCCATTGTTGACCTTGTTAAGATGGTCTGCTTGCAAGACTTCCAGGAAACAGCACCACCTCCAAGTGTGAACACATATCCACTCGTGGCTTTTATCTCATCAGCATCAGAGATCCAGTTTGAATCACTATATCCCTCCAGTACCTTTGGGTACCCAGCATAGTGAATGCCATAGCTCACAGTTGCCTTTAGATAACGCATCACTCTCTCAAGAGCACGCCAATGATTATCTCCCGGATTTGAAACAAACCGGCTTAGCTTGCTCACAGCAAACGAGATGTCAGGCCTCGTAGCACTAGCTAAATACATCAATGAGCCAATGATCTGGGAGTATCTCAATTGATCCCTTGTTATTCTTCGGTTTTTCCTCAATAACACACTAGGATCATAAGGAGTAGAAGCAGGCTTGCAGTCACTATAACCAAAGCGACTCAAGACCTTATCCACATAGTGGGATTGCACGAGTGTAACCCCACCATCACTTTCTCTCAGTAGCTTAATGTTAAGAATCACATCAGCCACTCCCAAATCTTTCATCTCAAAATTCTTGGACAGAAAGTCCTTGACCTCCTCAATCACATTGAGGTTGGTCCCAAAAATCAGTATGTCATCAACATACAAGCACAAGATCACTCCTTCTCCCCCACCATAGCGATAGTACACACATTTGTCAGCTTCATTCACAACAAAACCAGCAGATGTCAAAGTTTTGTCGAACTTCTCATGCCATTGCTTAGGTGCTTGCTTTAGGCCATACAAAGACTTTAACAACTTGCACACCTTTCCTTCTTGACCTTCTACCACAAACCCGTCTGGCTGATCCATATAAATCTCCTCCTCCAACTCTCCATTTAGGAAAGCTGTCTTAACGTCCATTTGATGAACGAGAAGACCATGAGAGGCAGCCAGGGCAAGTAGTACTCGAATTGTGGTCAGTCGGGCAACAGGTGAATAAGTATCAAAGAAGTCCTCGCCTTCTTTCTGGGTATAACCCTTGGCCACAAGCCTTGCCTTGTACTTTTCAATTGTACCATCAGGCCTAAGCTTTTTCTTGAAAATCCATTTACATCCTACAGGTTTACACCCATAAGGACGGTCAACGACCTCCCAAGTTCCATTAGACATAATAGAGTCCATCTCACTCCGTACCGCTTCCTTCCAATAGTCAGCGTCAAGAGAAGAATATGCCTCTTCAATGGTTCTTGGAGTGTCATCCACGAGGTATACAATGAAATCATCACCAAAAGACTTTGCAGTCCTCTGTCTCTTACTCTTTCGAGTAACTTCATTGTTATCCTCCTCAGAATTTTCCACAGGCGTTTCCTCAACATGTTCTATCGGCATAAAAGAATCAAGGGAGATTATAGGTTCTTGACTAGATGAGCTAGGTACATCACATTTCATAGAAAATTCATTCTCAAAAAATGTAGCATCTCTGGACTCTATGATTGTACCAACACGCATGTCAGGTACTCCAGTTTTTATAATTAAGAACCTATAACCCACGCTGTGCATTGCATAACCAAGAAATACACAATCTACGGTTTTTGGTCTAAGTTTACGCTTCTTGATAATTGGCACATTAACTTTGGCCAAACATCCCCAGGTGCGCAAATATGAGAGAGTCAGCTTTTTCTTTTCTCATTTCTCGAATGGTGTTATTTCTTTGTTCTTTGTAGGAACTCTATTCAGGACATGACACGCGGTCAATATAGCCTCACCCCACCATTCCTTAGAAAGTCCCGCAGTGTCTAACATGGCGTTAACCAAATCAGTTAGAGTGCGGTTCTTTCTTTCGGCAACCCCGTTTGATTCGGGAGAATAGGGAGGCGTCCTCTCATGAATAATTCCATGTTCCTCGCAGAATAAAGTAAACTCATTTGAAAAATACTCTCCCCCACGATCAGACCTTACCCGCTTGATTTTCCTCTCAAGTTGGTTTTCTACCTCAGCTTTATAGATCTTAAAGTAATTCAACGCTTCATCTTTTGTTTTCAATAAGTACACATAGCAAAATCTAGTGCAATCATCTATAAGCGTCATGAAATATTTCTTCCCACCTTTAGTCAACACGCCATTCATCTCGCACAAATCGGAATGAATGAGTTCTAACGGTGCCAAATTCCTCGCCTCTTTTGCTGCCTTGTGAGGCTTGCGAGGTTGTTTCGATTGAACACACGCATGGCACTTAGAACCTTTGACCAAAGTGAATTTCGGGATTAAACTCATATTAGCTAAGCGCGTCATACACCCAAAATTAACATGACAAAGTCGTGAATGCCAAACATTAGATTCATCATCATCGTTACACACATGGTTCACAAATTTATTATAGGAATCCATCAAAGAAAAACGGAACAAGCCTCCGCTCTCATAGCCTTTACCAACAAATGTTCCATACTTAGACACGACACATTTATTGGACTCAAATGCAAGCCTAAAACCATCTCTACACAGTAGAGATCCGCTGACGAGATTTTTCTTTATGGAGGGGACATGCTGCACGTTCTTCAGCTGCACGATCTTTCCCGAAGTAAACTTCGGATCGACCGTACCAACACCATGAACAGCTGCATGCGATCCGTTCCCCATCAACAAGGAGCAACCTCGACCGACCTGATAAGATGAAAACAAGGAAATATCAGCACAAACATGAATATTAGCACCAGTGTCAACCCACCACTCAGGTGATTGACAAACAGAAAGAACTGTAGGTAAATAATTACCGTACCCTGATGTTCCTCCAGCGTCACTAATAACCATGTTGGCAAACTTCTTCTGCTTATCCTTGCGATCTGGACAATCCTTAGCCCAATGGCCAGAATCACCGCACACAAAGCAGCTGCCCTTTCCTTTGCCTTTCTTCTTAAACTCAGCGGTAGCCTTGGGCTTGACAAAAGACTTATTTTTCTTTTTGTTGTGGAAAGCCTGAGGATTCTTCTTCTGCACCAAATTGGCGCTAGAACCTCCCTCAGCAGCAACTTTCTTGCCACGAGTATCTTTTGCCCTCGCCTTCTCTTCAACACCAAGAGTGCCAATGAGATCAGTAACACTGAACTCCTGCCTCTTGTGCTTTAGAGAAGTAGCAAAATCCGACCAAGAGGGTGGTAACTTGGCGATAATACCGCCAGCCACAAACTTGTCCGGTAACTCGCACTTATTGTTCTCAAGCTCCTTTGCCAGCGCCTGAATCTCATGAGCTTGCTCTACTACAGAACGGTCATCGACCATCTTGTAGTCATAGAACTGCTCCATGACATACAGCTCACTGCCAGCATCGGAAACTCCGAACTTGGCCTCAAGTGCATTCCACATATCTTTGCCCGTAGGCAAATGCATGTACACATCCACAATGTTATCCGCCAGTATGTTGACAAGTGCACCTCGAAAAAAGTTATCCGCTACATTGAACTTGCGTTCATCCTCATCAGACAGAGGCTCAGCGGGTTTTCCTTGTGCAACATGAAAACATTCCATGGCAGTAAACCACAGGATTGCGCGTGCACGCCATCTCTTGAAATTGGAACCATCAAACGGAGGGTGCGGTTTAAGCGACGCAGCAAAGCCAACTACCGAAAAAAACCTATCAAGTTTTTGGATTGTTGGAAATCTAGTCAATTTTCGGCATATTTTAATCCAGAAATTCAGCATATAAAACATGACATAAACATGTATAAGTGATCTATGAACGATGTATTCATATTCGCTAACGAACAAGCTAACAGAAACATCTATTAACATATTCATAGCGCACAGAAACAAATACACCAGAAAAGTTTTAGATTTATACCCTCGGGCGGGGCCAGTGCTGGAGACACCGGAGGCGCCGTTACCATCAGTCGACATGATGGCCTATTCGATGTAGTCGATCAAGGCGTGATGCAGGACGAAGCTTGATGCAGGAAGATGTTCGCAGTGCAGTCGCGCGAACGGTTGACCACCAGGAAGTAGACGTCGCAGATTGAGTAGTCGCGCCGATGCGCTCCCCAAAAACTTGATCGCCCGCCTACCCGTGCAGGTACACAAACGGACGAAGTTCCGGAGGCCTACTCACCCAGAAACTTGTGCGCGCAAGGTTCTGGACCGGAGATTGCAGAGAGCAGCAACAAAAACAGAGGGAGAGAAAACTGTTCTTTCGTATGGAGAGAGAGCCTTCTTATGCTCTGTCCTCTTGTAACAGCAAAAATGAAGAGACCAGTAACTGCACCCATTACTCGAAAGTAACCGCAGCCATAATCCACTAGTAACTGCACCGTTACTGCCAGCGAGTCAGTGCGAGGCGAGCGAGCGAGCGAGCGCGCGCGTGTATTGGCTCTCTCCAATTACACAAGGGGGTTATCACGTTCCACCTTTTAAAGTGGTGTAACTCCCATTCAATTCTCCATATGGGACTAAACAATTTTCTACCTAGCATTAGTTGTGGGCCTAGGAATTTCATTTGATTAATTGCTAAATTAAAATGGGCCAATCCCAATTAATCCAACATGTATGACTAACTACTATGAGCATATCGTTTACCCTTTTACCTGGTGTTATACTATTATGCATCAGTACAACAGCCTTGTCACCATTTTTTATTTTTATTTTCTGTAAACAGGCTTCAGCAGAGCCATATGCATTTTTCTGTTTTGTTCAGCTGCTTAGTGGGTTTCGAGATAATTTTTGCAAGCAGCCTGACAACAGTGTTGTGGGTATACGCTCCACAATTAGTGAACTATCCCAGCTCTTGGAAAGGCACGATGAAGAGCTCCGGCGGCATTTAGAGGTTGTAACCAAGGTATGGATCTGACGAACTCTTTTCATTGATTGTTTCTAGCAGACGGTTACACTTAAATAACCCTCCTTACATTCAAGGTTAATCTGCAGTTCTATGCATTCAGATGGATCACCCTGCTATTGACACAGGAATTCAAGTTCCGTGACTGCATCCACCTGTGGGATGAACTATTAGGTGACCCGGAGGGACCTCAGGTTAGGGAACTGCCGTTTCTAGTTTCGAACCGTGCGATGTGTTTCGAAGGCACTATAGATTAAACTCTTGTATTCTGAACGCAGGCTACCTTATTACGGATCTGCTGTGCAATGCTAATTCTCGTTCGAAGGCGGCTCTTGGCTGGTGATTTCACCTGCAAACCTCAAGCTTCTCCAGAATTACCCACCAACAAACATGGACCACCTATTTGCATATTGCTAACAAATTGCGAGGGCCAGTTCCCTACTGGTTGATTGATTCCTTTCATTTGCTTCTCATGTTTGTTTTTATGGTACTTTGTGTCGTCCAAATATGATGATGCATCAGAAGGTTTGTAAATGAGCCTTCATACCCTGGGCGGTGGGGGTGGTAGATTTGAACCATTGATCCTCTTGTAAATATTGTGCCTTTTGGAGGTTTTTGTTTGTTTCGACTAGGAAGAACTAGGGCAGAGGATTACGGCCACGACTCACGAGCGAAAAAATTGTAATTTTCTGAAAACTACCTACAATTGATAAGAGATGGGTTTATATTGGATTCTGCTAATGACTTTTGACTTTGACTTATAAATAGTAATTTATAAGAAGAGACTCATGTGCAATTTTAACTGATATAAATGAAGTCGCTATAGTATATGTTATGATCGACTAATATAGTGTGTACTATAATCGATTAGTAGACCTCACTTCAAAAAGATACTCTATTTAAAATATAGATATCATAAAAAGCTATTTACGGTAAAAAAATGGTTTATAAAAACCAAAGCGAACAGGCCAAAACTACCATAGAACTTTTAATAGCATATATCGCATTGCCTGTTCAAAACAAAATATATCACATGACCACAGTTACTTTGATAAAACGGTTAACAAAACCACACTCCTATCATACGCTATATGACCTAACATCCTAGACCCACTAGCCAGTCGCACATCCTTGCAACCGTCCCGGTGGCTAATTTGCTGACATGGACGCGCTGGACAAACGTCATCATGCGTGAGTCGCGTGGAGGGGCTGCACCGATCTGACGTGTCGCCCAGGCAAGTATGCATGCAAGGATGGCTTCCAAAAAAAAAACAAACGAGCTAGCCCGCGCATCTGCTCACCTCTCAATTCACCGACCACCATTGACTCCCATCTGATATGAATCTAGTGGCTGGTAGAAAATTGTTCACCAGAATGTCAAATGGTGAGTGCTCACGGGTTACTAAAACCCCAATGTGTTTTTCTTGTCAGTGCACTACTTGCCGTATTGTTTGTCACGAGCACGCATAAACAGAATATATTCGTCTATTATCCTTGGTATTTGTAAGCCAGAAGCCCGGAAGACACCAATACACAAATTTTGCAAGCTTTGGGATGAATTCTGTGTCAGTTTTTAGTTCAAAGGAAAACCCAAGGTGTGCTGATGTCTCATTTATATCCTGCACAAAACAGACAAATGAAGATACCTTTTGATGCAGGCCGGCTTTTGGGTTTCAGCTTTTGATTTGACTTCTAGTTTTTTAATTTCGTTTTTTTAGTTTTTTTCTTTTTTATCTGTTCTATTTTTCACATATTCTTTTATACTATGATCGACTAATTCAATGTGTACTACAATTGATTAGTAGACCTCACTTTAAAAGATACTCTATTTGAAATATAGATACCATAAAAAGCTATCTACTGTAAAAAAACGATTCATAGAAGCCAAAACGAAGGCCAAAACAACCATAGAACTTTTAATAGCATATATCGCGTTGCCCGTTCAAAACAAAATATATCACATGACCACAGGTACTTTGATAAAACGGTTAACGAAACCACACCCCTATCATATGCTATATGACCTAACATCCTAATTCCTAGACCCACTAGTCAGTCGCACATCCTTGCAACCGTCCCGATGACTAATTTGCTGACATGGACGCGCTGGACAAACGTCATCATGCGTGAGTCACGTGGAGGGAAGGAACTCCTCTGGAGTCTGACACCATTTCCTCTCGATGGGGACACCGTCGGATGGCCTCCACGTCTCCGCACGAATCTCTCTGTGCGAGCGTCATCTCCCGTCTCCTTTTTTCCCCCACCCAAAGCCGAGCGGTCGATAGCTTCGACTGCTACGGTCGGTAGTCATAGATTCGACCGCTACGGTTGATAGTTTCGACCGCTGCGGTCGGTGATCGGTAACTTCAACCGCTGCAGTCGGTAGTCGTAGCTTCGACCGCAATGGTCGGTAGCTTTGACTACCGTGCCATATGGAGCGTGCACAGAGCGGTGGCCAAGAGCCAAAGAAATAAAGTGCAGGGCAAAGTCGCAGAACCAAAGAAATAAAGCAGCAATGCAACTTATGCAGATAGACTCACCTGAGTATAAAAAACTTATTGGAGTCCATAAGGTGCAGGGCCATCCCGGCAGTACCGTCTGGTGCCGAGAGCAGCTTCCATGTCTTGAGTCAACAGCAACTCCAGCTGTCATAGCCACTTTACTCAAGACAGCAGAGGGCAGTGGAGCACCTCTAGGATGTGCTGCCGCTCCTTGCACAATGCAGTTCATGCATACAAATATCACACATTTTTCTGTTTCTTCCCTCAATACTTCTCATGCACATAAAATGGAAAGGAGTGATGGCCATAATTCAAGAAGGGGGAACATATATTATATATCGCTTTACATCAATTGTGTTCACATGGTCATTGGATTTGTAAGACAATGCCAAAATCATGCCGAGGGATAAAAGGGGGAACAAAATAATAATTTAATACTAGTAGACGTCGAGTGAAACTGGAAAATAATAGGCTAATACTGCCAACATCATGTGAACATCAAGCATAGAATAGACTTCATGATTTACACATGGAAAATACGAACTTCTGACGCCCAGATATCCTCCAAATGGTTAACCATCTTCTCGCAAAATTGGCAATAGATAAAAGAGAGAGAATGGATATTATGTGAGATGTGCACTAAAGGCATTACAATAAAGACATGAATAAGCACCCTAGAAAGTTTGATTAGGCAAAAATTATGGTCACTTCAATAGATGAAGATTTCAGGTTGTAACAAATATTTCTATCTTAATTGATAAATGAAAGCCGCTGTGGTTCTCTACATTGTCCTGTGCCAGACCAGATCATATCATTACACCAATGGAGGGCAATATTTCAATGCTTTTCTAACAAAGACAACCCCAGGAGTCAGCCCAAATGAAGTCCATGAATACTACGGTCACAAAAGGCCAATCGTTACTCCATAAACAGTAGGCAACTTCTTCCTTCCTTGGCAGACCCAAACTTGTATAAGCAAAATGCCAACACTGGCTAAGGATGAATGAGAGTTCTCGGAGCTCCTCAACAAAATTACAGTTACCACTGGTGGCACACAGGTTTGCCAGCAAAACCGTCAGCAGAAGTCACCAGATATGATGCTCAATCTATTAAGAATATTGCTGTTCAAAGACTAGCTTTTCTCAGCTACTAATCACAGAAAAAGTACATCGGATGACACTTGCCTGTACTACTCCGCACTTTTCTTGCTCCGGAAATTCTCCCTCATTGCCGCAACCTTTTTCTTGCACTGCACCACAGTTTTACCTGGGACAGCAGCAGACACACGCTCCCATCTTTGGCTTGCATCTTTGGGAAATGCTTTCAAAGCTTGAACAAGAGCCAGCACCTGTGCCTCTGACCAAGCATCTTGTTCTGTCACTGAAGGTGCTCCATTTGGGACATTATCAACACCAACTTTCTCATTGTCTGTCTTACTGCTCGCAGGTTGTGCAGCTGCCTTGGATGATGCAGTTCCAGCTCCCTCAGTTGACAAACCAACTGCTTCAGCTCTTGTGGAAAGAGGCGATGCAATGGATTGCGCTGGTTTGCGTTTCTCAAGGAAAGAGTCAAAAGCTTTAGCAGAGTCTGGCTTTTGCAGCAGAACAGTCTTTGTGGCCTTCAGAATCTCTTCAACAGATCTGCCAGTTCCAATAAACTCAGAAACAACCTCCCATCTCCTGGAAGTTCCCTTTGGATACTTTTGCATTGCTTTCCTTAGCATCTCAATCTCTTCCTTTCCCCATGGTCTATCTTTTTTCTCATAGCTGCTTAGTGCACTGCCCTGTGCAACTTTTTCTCCAACAGATGTGGATTTTGGGTTAGAACCCTCCACACCATTTGCTTGAATTTTCTTTTCTTCCCTGGTATTTGAGGAGCTTTCTTTGCTCAGTGCACCTCTCAGCAACCTAGCCTTTTCAGCTGCTTCCTTATCCTCCATACTATCGCAGAGTTTCTTCAGTTGTTCCATATCAAGTGATGCGCACGCTGTTTCGACGTCATCCTCTGACAGACCAAAGTAGTTCTCCGTAACTACCGGTGCCACAAGAGTGCGCAGACGGGTTTTCTCTTTACGTAGCAGCTTCTTCTCCTTCTCCTTCAACTTCTTCTGGCTGAGGGCAGTTTCTGCAGCTTTCTTAGCCTCCTCTTCTTTCCTCTTCCTTTCCTCTTCTGCAGCCCTTGCAGCTTCCTCTTCCTGCAATTTTTTGGCCATGTATTTCGCTTCCTTTCTCCTCTGCTTCTCAGCCTTCTCCTCCTCCTTTCTCCTTTGAATTCTTGGGTCTTTCTTGTAAGCGTTGTCAACAAGAGTCCGTACCCGGGCGTACTCTATCTTTTTGGCCTTCTCTTGTAGCTTCGCATTCTGCCTCTCCATCCATCTCTTATGTTCACGAGACTCAGCTTGCTCCAAGTCATACTCATCTTCATTTGGAAACTCCCTCCAACTCTTGAAGTTGTACCAGAAATTGTAGAACTTATCGACTTCCCCTAGAGGAGTAGCATCATCTCCTAAAGAGGGAATAGGCTGACTAACAGACCATCGTCCATTTCTCATGAAGGCTGGGCCAAAAACCTTAAAGAAGTCTTGTGGGGCACAGTCTGTTGGGATATCATCATCAAACTCATCGGTTGAGTCAAAAATCCTTCTCTTTGTAGGATCTATGAGGACCTCATATGCTTCCTGAATGGCCTTGAAATGGCTCTCTATCTCATCCTTCTTTGCTTGCTTTGCTTCCTCAGTTACCTCAGCAAGAATAAGAGCAGCCTGCTTATCTGGATGATGTTTAAGAGCCATGTCACGGTAACTCTTCCGAATTTGATCTTCAGTGGCCAAGAACCGTAAGTGCCCCAACCCAAGCAATGCATAGTGATCTTGCTGTTGACTTCCAGAAGCGGACTTCTTCTTTCCTTTGCTGCTAAAGGTATCAGAAGCAGCAGCAAAGTCTTGGCTTTTGTCATCTGATGACACACTACGATCATCAGTTTCTGAGTCTTCTTGCTCCTCAAGACCAAGGAGCTTCAGTGCTGCAGCATGGAACGAATGACCAGCAGGTTCGTATTTGCAAGCTTTTACAGGCAAGCAATTAGACGAAACATACAAAGGAGTCCCATCTATGATATCCGGAGAGTAAGTGATCAAAAGACAGCTCCTCTGGGAATCCATTGATCAATGATGTCCAGTTATTGACAGAAACTCCTACGTCCAGATGTACAACGGAACGTCACTGTTATACACCATGTAGAAATTAAAGTATTGATAAGAGAATTATACTTGGAAGCATAAAGTACAAACTATAAGTCAATGAATATAAGCAATCAAGATAAGCAAATTGTAAATGAATCTCAATACATGAAGTTAAAATCCATATCACTTCGAGTGGCAAGATATAAAAGTTTAGAAACCCATCTGAATTGACAAAAAATGTGATGATCACTAAAGCAATGAGAATGTGGTTCAAGGGCAAACTCTATCTAGTAGTAGTATTCCATACCTAAGCACAGTAACGTAGACTATCATACCCTTCTATAGTCTATACCAACCTCATTAGCCAACTTATCCTCCTTGGAATATGTAATCCTAAATATTTCAACATATCCAATCCACTTTTTAATTTTGTAGGGTTGTAGCACTCGCAAATGATCAAAGTATAATTTTACAACTCTTGAATGGTCAAAGATGAGTGGACAAAAAGATCCCCACAACACGCGAACTTTTTTATCGATGCCACCAGTGTTCACCAAGGCGTTAGGCGCTAGTCGGGCGGCAGACCCCCGGCTAGCGCCTAGCCCACACAAGCAGGCAGCAAGAGGAAGAATCGGCAGGCAGACAACACAAGCACAGAGCATCTAAGCCGTACAAGAGCACATAACACATAAGAGCAGGCTAGATCAAGCGGCGAGGTGTTGGGGAGGCAGCAGTACCTGGAGCCTGCAGGGGAAGGCCGGGGATCCTTGCAGATCAATTTCGGGCGAAATCTTGCGGAGGGGAGGCGAAATCGATGGCGAATCAGGCGGCGTACAGAGATGGAGGCAGAATCCGACAAGTGGGAGCTCGATGTCGACGGCGTTGAGGCGTCAACGGTGTGGCGGCGGATCTCCTCCTAAACCCACGCTAACCAAATCAGGTAGGCAGCGTGCTTCGGTCGAAGGAGGACGCGTGTCCGGCGGTGACTGCCTGGGCAAGGTCGACGGTTCGGGCGGCGGCTCTGGATCCGGGAGAGCCTCGCCTCAGGCTCACGGCAACGGGGCGCGGTGAAGGGTGGCGGAGGCGATGGTATATGTGCTCGCGGCCGCGGCAACCAGAAAACCCTAGTTGCAGGCGGCGATACATAAATAGAGGAGGAGTTGCCGGTTGCCACGTTACTTATTTCCGGGTTCCGCACGCTTCTTCTGCTTCCCCTTGTGGGCTGGGCTGACTGGGCTTTCTTACCCCCACCCCAACCCAACTGCTGCTCGGCTTTTGCACCGAGGCCCATTGGTTTTTCTTTTTTTTTTCTTCGTAATTTCTCCACTGTTTCGGTTCACATGGAATTCTTGGTTCCAAACAGGCCTAACACCGCGTAGATGCACCAGTAATGGTAGAAAACATTCTGCAAAGAGGTCATGGCACGTCATAGATACAAATCCTCTCATGTTTCATTCCAATGGATCACAAGCAATGGATGATCGCAACTACAATCAGCACACATTCATAAGACATCACCCATCAAGGATCTTTACTATAATCAGCGGATGAAACAGGTTCGGAAAACTAGGGTCCACCTTGGCATGATCGGCAAGCAGGTCACACCCTCACCGTTATTTCCAAGGTTGACACCAAGCCATTCAAAAGTGCCATAATTTCACATTTTACAGATGCAATAGGTATAGCTATCACATTCGGCGAGATGCCTTGGGGATTGCAGAAACAACATTCAACGAGATTTTGTGCCATTGAAGCCAGAAGCTTCAATCGGAGCGAATCCCGCCCATGAAGGTCCTTGGGTCTGGGCATGTTCCAGTGAACTGAGCCTGCGAAAAGTCGAACCCTGGATTCTACAAAACATAAATGATATAGTTAGAAAAAGGTACACGCAAATAATAACTCAAAGGGAACAAACATATGTCGATGGGACTGTGGCTTAAGTAGATTTCCTCCAGAATAGTACTATAGTTCATATTGATCCAGTTTCAAAAGGATCTTGCAGACAGACAGCATGATTGTTACTAGTTTCGACTACACCTGTAAACACGATGATAACTTTCTTTATGACGTCTGTTCTTGTTATTGGACCAATACACCATAAAGCCTGGGTGTTCACTTTTGTCGGATGTTTGACAACATGGGTAATGCTACCATGCCCAAGGCCCAACCGCCCCTTCGAACTTCTCAAATTATCAGTCAGATGTCTTTTGCAAAATCGCAGATTTGCAGTATGACACAACACATGGTTGGATTGGGTGATAAGCATGATCACTATTAGAGAACAGCCAATAACTGCCCTTACCAGCCTAGACCTCTTATCCTAAAGTCACCTTGTTCAAAAGTTAATATTACATTAGCCAGGGAAGGGACGAGGAATCGATATTCAGTATACACAACATTAGAGATAAAAAACAGTTGTTAAACCCTAAAATCAACCAAGTGTCGTCCAACTCAAGTTGGTTACCTGCTAGTAACCATATTGAGTTCAAACTCCCCACTGTCATGTGAATCATGCATCCTACAGACCTACCTGGCTTTGGTTTGGGCCTGTTACTGCCAGTCTGCCAGTAATCAGCTGGAAACTGGTACAGTTCCCAGCAAAACTGGGTAGGTTCCAAATTCCCAGACCCTGAGCAACATTGCAATATGTTGGTGATATCTGGATAATTGGATTATCCTACTCTGATTTAATCACCTCATCTATTCACCATAGTTATCTTGCAAGATTGCAAATGACAAATTAATATGGCTTGGCATGGGATGTAATTTGAATAACAAAGTGAAGCTTGTCAAATGAGTTCTTTTGGCCATTTCTGTTATTTGCCTTGAGGCATTAGCATACCAACTGTAATCCAATTGACACCAGATAGTGGACCTGTTCTTTTTGGCTGCGGCTTTTGGCTTTTGGGCTGTTTGTGCGAGAGATTACAGAGTAACAGAAACTCGCGTACGGTTTTCGCCGATATAAATGAAATCGGTAAAGCATGTACTACAATTAACTAGTAGGCCCTATCTTGAAAAGATACTCCGTTTAAAAGCTAGTTACTGTAGAAAAGCCGAAAAACAACTTTTAGAAGTTGAAAAAAACAGCGCCACTGCTTCATATTGCTAGACATGTATCGGTTGTAGGATTATTACTTTATATAGGGGGCTCCTTGCTTATTTTACTCCCTTGTATACTTGGCCTTTGGCCCATTTGGAAAAGCTAGCAGTTCATTCGTAGCATGGTATCAGTCTAGGAAGGTTAGGGTTAGAGTTTCCACCCACCCAAACCCTAGTCTGTGCCGCCACGCCGCCTTCGCCGCTAGGCCACCACCAATCTTCCCCCTTGAGGTGCCACCTCGCCTTCTCCCAGATCAAGCCGCCATGTCACTGCCCGCCTCTGCCTCCGCCCGCTGTGAGCCACTGCTGTCATTGCTTCTCGCCGACCTCGCGCTGCGGCTGCTCGTCGACCGCTCCGCCTGCCTCCTATAGCCCACCACCTCAGATTGGCGCCCCCAAGTTGGGCCAAGCCGGGCCACTACGGCCCAGCTGCAGCCCGCCTCTGTTCTAGCTGCTCGGGTGTTATCTAAAGCACCAACTCCCAGTGCACTGGTGCCTCTAGGTGCACCAGTGGCAACAGCTTCTACTATGGGTCTTCATTGCACCGTCTACGATTGTGCTGGTCACACGTTTCAGCAGTGCTACAGGCGGAAGACCAGGGCCACAGGAGTGGTCACCCTCCCAAGGGCACTGGTGACTCTTTCTAGTTAGGTTCTCGCCAAAGCTCCATTGCCGAGGTTCAGCAGGAGATGCTCACTCCGCTTCGGTGCCTTGCTACCCCAACTCCGTTTGGTTCTCCGCCACCACCACCACCTTCCTCAGGTATCACATTCTCTTGGATTCTGGATTCTAGTGCTTCGTTTCACATGACACCAAATTCTACTCGCTTCACCTCTGTGAGTCATCCTGTTCTTCCTCACATAGTTACAGCTGCAGATGGTATCTCACTTCATGTTGTAGGACGAGGCACTCTTTTTTCCTTTCTTGTTCCGACAGTCTTATGTTCCCAAACTAGCTATGCAACTTATGTCCGTTGGTCAGATCATTGACCATGGTTGTCGTATCATTCTTGAGTCTTGACTCATGTTCAGGATTGTCGCACCGGGACTCTGATTGGGACTGGCCCTAGGCATCATGATTCGCAACGTCTCTGGGAGCTCGACTGGGTGCACCTTCCTTCCATTGCCTCCACTAGGCAGTCGGTCCTTTCTACCACCTCCGCTTCAATCGCTTCTGCCACTGCCACCTTCGTCCAGTGGTGTTACTGTTTGGGTCGTATCGGAGGCTCCCGTTTGTCTTCACTAGTTTGGAGTGGTGTTCTTAGGTCTGTTTCTGGTCCTTACACTGTACGGGTTGTAAGCTTAGCAAGCAGTTATAACTCCCATACCCCTCTAGTGATTCTGTCTCACCATCCTTTTGATCTTGCTCGTTCTGATGTTTGGGGTCCGGCCCCCTTCGTTTCGAAAGAGGGTCATCGCTATCATGTAATTTTCATTGATGATTATTCTTGATATACTTATATTTATCTTATGTCTTCTTGTAGTCAGGTTCTTTCTATTTGTCAATCATTTGCCACTATGGTTCATACTCAATTTAATTCGATCACTCGTGTCCTTCGTGCTAACTCTGCTGGTAAGTACTTGTCAGCTGCTCTTCGTCGTTTTCTTACTGACCAAGGTACTCTTCCTCAGTACTCCTGTCTTGATGCTCATGCTTAGAATGGTATCTCCAAGCGTAGGCATTGTCACTTACTTGAGACCACTCGTGCTCTGATGCTTACTTCCATGTTCCACCTTATTTCTGGGCTAAGGTTGTTTCTATAGCTACTTGTCTTGTCAATCTGCAGCCTTCATCTGCTCTTCAGGGTTGTACTCCGGTTAAACATCTCTCCAGTAGGTCTCCTTAGTACAGTCACCTCCGTTGTTTTGGTTATCTGTTTTATACTTCTTTCCCCTTGTGATCGCACCAAGCTGACTGCTCAGTCAGTTGAGTGTGTTTTTCTTAGCTACAGTTCTGAGCATATGGATTACCGCTGTTATGGCCATGTTACTTGTAGGATGAGGATATCTCGAGATATCATTTTTTATAAGTCTCGTCCTTACTACCCTCGGTCTTCTTCCACCATTTCATTGTCCTCTGAGACGCTTTCTTTTCTGACTTTTCTTGACTCTCCGCTCCTTCCACCCACTTCAGCTTTGCCATCTCCTTTACCTATTTCAAATCCGTCTGTTCCTTCGTCTTCAGACTCCCTTGTTCCCGCTACCACCGGCTCTTTTGTTGAGGTCGCCTCCCCTTTCCGTTGCACTACTCTTGCCGTCCACGCCCTGATACACCCCTAGTTGTGCCTCCTTCTGCTACTTCCACTCTTCCGCCCTTGCTAGGTCCTACTCCAGTCTCTACTCAGGTACGATCTTCGTGATCGTCATACTATTAAGCCTCTAGTCTCTTGCTGAGCCTACGATTTACCGTCAGGCCGCTGCTCATCCGGAGTGGCAACATGCGATGCAGAGGAGATTGCTGCTCTGAAGCGTACTGACACTTGGAATCTTGTTCCCCTATTGCCCGTGTCACTCCTATTACGTGCAAGTGGGTGTACAGGATCAAGACTCGCTCAGCTGATTCTCTTGAGAGCCTTGTGGTGCATGGTTTTCAACATGCATATGGTCGTGATTATGATAAGACTTTTACTCCTATTGGTCATATGACAATTGTTCGCACTCTCCTTACTATGGCTTCTGTTCGTTAGTGATCCATCTCTCAGTTGGACGTCAAGAATGCATTTCTCAATGGCGAGATGCATTAGAAGATTTACATGTAGCCACCCCCTGGGTATTTTGTCCCTGACAGTATGATTTGTCGCCTTCGCCACTCTCTCTATAGGCTCAAGCAAGCCCCTCGTGCTTGGTTTGCAAGCTTCTCTTTCGTTGTCACTGCTGTCAGTTTCACCACCAATGCTCACAATTCTGGTCTCTTTGGTCACACTTCTCCTCATGGTTGGACGCTCCTTTTTCTTTATGTAAATGATATGATCATTACGAGGATGATCCACACTATATTGCTTTTATGAAGAAGCGTATTAGTAAGCATTTCTTGATGCCTAATCTGGGCCCCATTCGTTACTTCATTGGGATTGAGTTTTCTTTTACGCCTGAGGGGTCACTACCTCTCTCAAGAGAAGTATATTCATGATCTTCTTACTTGTGCTTGTCTCACTAATAGTGAGCCCCTTGAGGACCCCGCTCGATACCGTCACTTTGTTGGTAGTCTTGCCTACCTTGGGACCACTAGACCAGGCATTTCCCACTTTGTTCACATTTTAAGTTAGTTTGTTTCGGCTCCCACTCAGCTCCACTACATCCACCTTCTTCGTGTTTACTACATATAAGCATGCAGAATTGAGAAAATAATTGTTCAAATGTACTGCGATCCAAAAGTGAAGAGTGATTGAGTACAAAGAAAAAGGAACACACAACAATCAGCAAGGAAACTATACAGCAAATTGCTTATACCTCTTCTTGAAACCTTTGCAGCATAAGCCGTTTTTGTTCTTGGTCTGCAGCATACGGATCTAAGCTACCTTGGCCTTGTATTGGAGATGACCATGTTTTCCCCTTTTCTCTTTTTTGCAGTGTGATATGCAGTTCACCATCCTCTGTATTGTGATAACCATTGTCCATGTTAAAAGTTACAGAGTAGCAGAAGGTGATAACGACTTAAATGTCACAATTTAGAAATCTCCCTAATGCTAGCTATGTGAGTGACTGCTAAAGTACTAATCCAGTAATCCTTGCTAGCATATCCTTATGCATCAATATCAGATCAATCAATCTCATATTATCAGTTTAACACTAACACACAAATTAATGGTCATCCAAAAAATCACCGCAACACAGGTGTGCATTGACTAAATCTAGCTTGTCTTTTTCCACATTCAGATGTTTTGAAATTTGATGAGGGAAGAAAACAAATCTAGCATCTCTTTCCGCATTCAGATGTTTTGAAAATTGATGAGGGGAGAAAACATATCTAGCATCTCTTTCAGCATTCAGATGTTTCGAAAATTGATGAGGTAAAAAAAGTGGCTTCCTATGCCATTAAATATGCTATTGCAGAAGCGAGCTAAATCCAGTAAAACTCATAGAAGATTTGCCGAATAAGCTACTACTGCTTCTAATTCTGCAATAACCCAAACAAAAACTAGCCAACAATACCAACTAGTTGTCAGCAAAGAGCAAAGAAGATCCAAAGACAAAAGGGATCTCGACCATGTTACCAAAAGTAGGAGAAGGTGCATTCATCAACTAACTACCCATCAAATTGAATTTGTTGGGCACCAAATGAATTTGATAGTTCTAATGGCAAATAGCCACTACAGATGAATACACGATAACTTCTGATGTCAGAAATCCCGAAGATGAATTGATCTTTGAATCAACCGATGCCGCTGCGAGTACAGAAAAATATCTCCAAAAAGAAAAATATATATGTAAAAAAAAAAAGAAATCCCAGAGATGAATGGATCTTTGAATCAACCGACACACACCACACACAATTAGGTAACATGTTGACACCACACATAACACTTGAAGCACAATCCAGAGTCCAGGCCACAGTATTATACAGCAATTCTGCATCACTCGCACAAAATGGAGCAATTTTAAGGCCAAGAATTGCAGGGGGTGAGAGAATCGAGTCATACCTATCGTCCAGAACGACGAATCGGTCTTCACAGGGTGCGTCAGGTCGTGCTGCAAAACCACCCAAAAATCAAACCCCCCAAAACACAAACAAAACCCAAGAAAAACATCGAGTCGGTAGCACGAAATTGAATCGAATCGCAAGGGCGGGCAAGGGAGGAAACCACGGACGGACGTTGAGGTAGGGCGGGTTGCCGCGGATGCCGACCTCGACGTGGCCGGCTTGGATGGCGCAATGGAACAGCTTGGTGGGCACGCCCTTGGGGAGCTCGATGTACATGTTCACCTCCTCCAGCGTCTGGTCCCACTCGAACACCTTCTGCCCTGCGCGCCCCCCACCCCAATCCATGGCGGAGGAAGGGAAGGAACCCTAAGCGAGGCGGTTCCGGAACGTTCTAGAAGAGGGTTGGAGGGGGAGGCTTACCGTTGTGGACGAAGGCGTGGCGCTTCTCCGGGCCAAGCTTCTCCGCCATGCTCGCTTGCCCGCAACGCTTCTAGAAGCTTCTGGGCTCGGGCCTTCCGTGATAGCTGGGGAACGGGAGAAGAAGGGTCGAATTTGGTAATGGCCCTCGAGACATTGTTTAATTTGCATCCGGGTGATTTGTTGCATCCACCCCCTCCAATCTTTGTTTCCTCACACGGCAATTCCAATCCATCTCTCCGTAGTTTGTTCTAGCAAAATACATTCAAATATAAAAAGTAGCAAGGATGCAGAAAAAGACTCACCTCCCCTATGAGTACACATAGGCCCTGTTTGTTTAGACTTAGGCTTTTTGGCTTATAGCTTAAAGCCAGCTTTTTGGCTTAAGCAGCTTAAAAGCAGTTAGCTTTTAAGCCAAGTTAGACTATTTGGTATCCTAGCTTTCTGATAGGTTGAATGGTGTGGCTTATTACCAGAAAGTCTGAAATGCCCTTATTATATGTATTGTTGCACTCAAGAGGAGGCCAGCGGGGTCACCGGAGGACGGCAGATTTGTCAGAGGATGGCAGACGAGGCCGGCGGGGTCGCGGGTCGCCGGTCGCTGGCGGGGTTTGTCGGAGGACAACGGATGAGGCCAGCAGGGTCGCGGGTCGCCAGCGGGATTTGTCGGAGGCCGGCAGGGTCGCGAGTCGTCGGTCGCTGGCGGGGTTTGCCGAAGGACGGCGGATGAGGCCAGCGAAGTCGCGGGTCGCCGGCGGGATTTGTCGGAGGACGGCGGATGAGGCCAGCGGGGTCACGGGTCGCCGGCGGGGTTTGTCAGAGGACGGCGGATGAGGCCAGCGGGGTCGCAGGTCGCCGGCGGGGTCTCGGGTCGCGGGAGGACGGTGGTGTCGCAGGTCGTCGGCGCCGCAACCCTAATCACACAATTCGGTTTGGGAGGGGATCGGGAGAGGTCTGTCGAACGGGATCGGGAGAGAACGGCCGAACGGCCAACGGTTTATATACCAATGGCATTTGTGTGTAAATCTTTCGAAGTTCAGTGATAAAATGTTATTTCTATTCCGCAAAAGCCAAAAAAAGCTCCTTTCAACTGGCTTTTGGCTTTTAGTTATACAGTGGCTTTTGGCTTTTTAAAAGCCCAGTACAAAAGCCAGCCGTTTGTTTAGGCTTAGGCTTTTTTGCTTATAAGCCACTGAAAAAGCCAAAACAAATAGGGCCATAGCACGACGCATCGCATATGGAAGCCGCACGCGGCTTTTGTCAGAAATTGTTTTGAGCGTCGAGTCGTCGACGCTACCTCGACTCCATCCAACTTTCTGAACTCCCCCAAAATCGAAATCGAAGTTATCAACAAATTCTTTCAACTTTCAACTCGATAGAAATCAAGTTTCAGCTCTGAAGTCAGAACTTTTAAATCAAAAAATTGAAAGACTGCCAACTCAACGTATGAAAACTTTCAAACCCTAAAAAACAGCTTTTAATTGGAAGATGAGAAATTTCAATTAACAAATTCAAAGAGTTGCTAAAACAACCTCAAAATTTTTAAATTTTTTAGATCTTTACTTGAATTCTCAATTCTTACCTAATTTGGAAATCTCCTTTGAGAATCCGCCTTCCTCTTTTGCCTCCCTACCTTCTCCTCCTGCCGACGCCCGCAGTGACACCGCCTCTCTGTTCTACCGCTCCACGCACCGGATCACGGCCACCCCAAATTTGGCCGCGCCTCCTCCTCTTGTTCACACCTGCCCTGCTCCACGCTGATGCTAAGACCCCACCTGCCAGCCACCCAATCCCCTGCTCACTCTCCTCGCTTGGTGCGCCAGTTGATCGGGCACTCTCCCACCATAGCTCGCTGCCGCCTCCCTCCCCGACGCGCGCACCACTCCGTACCAGTTGCGTCATGCCTTGCCAACTCCTGCAAATATCGTACGCCACCTCACCTGCGCGCCTTCACTCCCGGCTGAGCTCTACTCTCCCTCTCTCTTCCACATGTAGGTGACGCCAAACCACCTTCTTGTTTCCACCGCCTCACCTTGCCTTTAAAGCTCATCTGCCATCATAGAGAGCTCTGCGTCACTCCCAGATACCCACCATAACCACTCAATTGAACTCTCGCTCACCGTAGTATCGCGGGCGACCTCCCCTAAGCCTGATGAGCCCTAAACCCACTCTTCTTCGTCTTTCAGTTAAAACTCAATTGAATTCGCTAACAGAATTTGTTTTGCCTCCCGAACATGCTGGTGATCTCGCTCGGACGTGAGTGTTTCTTAAGAGCTCTGGCGGCGGAAGCTACCGTTTCGACCCCCGAAATACATTTTTGACCTCCAATCCACCGAATTGAACTCCAATAAATACAAATCCCTCTATTTGAATTTTATTGTATTTTATTTCTTTTCATTTTAATTTATTTTTCTAGCTTGATTAGACTCAAGCACGGGCTTATGGTATTTTATGTGTTTGCTCTAACTCCCAAGCTTTCTGAAGCGATTGTGCAAGGACCAGAATCGAGCAACGAAGTCTTTAAGATAGTAGAGTTCGTAGAGAAGCAAGACAAGTTACAAGTTTTTGATCATATTGAATCTCATGAAATTTAAATTATTTAATTATAATATTTGCATTATTGTTATTTACGCATAGTTATTTATTTAAAACAAATATTTAGAATGACTTGCTAATTAGTTATATCCTACCACTAAAAAATATCATGTTTAATTTGATGTCATATTCGCCTTGATAGACTTAGTAATATTTAATTGTTGTATAATTAATTGTCGATTATCTCATTCAAAATCTTGTACTATTAAGTGACTTGGCATTTGGCTGGTAGAATTGTTAAAATGGTTCTAGGGCTAAGGGTGAGTAGTGGAAAACCACTAGATGGTCTTTGTCCACAACCTTACCTTAGGGTGGAGGCTTGAGCAAATGGGCGGTAGTGCCCTCGAGCATAGATGTATGGGAATGTGGTTGGTAGCCTCAAGTGAAAAGTAAGGATAAGAATTTTATGCTGAGTAAAGGACACAGTGATCACTCAATCATAAGAGTTGACTTGTTAACCTTGGTCTAGTAGCTGCTCAACTTGATTAAATCTCTATAGGAGGCAGGAGTGTGGATGATGGGGAGTTGGTATGCAGAATGGTAAACCATACCTAACAATGGTAGAGCCCACTCATGACGGACAGAAGTGATTAGGTTTAGCCAGTTAAAACCGGGTCTAAGTGGATCTACCAGGTAGAGCCTATATAAATAATTGAGTAGTGAAAAACTTTATTTTCTTAACTCAGTCGCACGCTAGCTGAAGCGTACCTATCACGTGACATTGAGAGTCTAAGAAATCTTGTGGGTAAAGCTGGACAACTCTACAGAGTGAGATTAATGGTATTCAAATAGGTCGTGCTTCCGGTAAATGAAACTGTGTTTACTGGGTGATTCCAACAGCGAGGTATAAGTATATTTCATTATGTTTTAATCTGAGTATGCTGAGTAATTAACTGTTGAAAGAAACCCACTTAATCTTAAGAATTTCTATTATTTGATTTTCTATTTAAAAATGTTTGCAAATAAAGTTGCATCTACTCAAATTAATAGTGTTAGATGTGTATTATATAACTATGTATTTACCCCGTTGTATAAGGGGTTTCTTGCATATATGCCACCTGTACATGTATATATATTGGCCCTTTGGCCACATGATGAATACAAGCGTTATTCAACATGGTATCAGAGCCGGTTTCGTCATACCTAGGATTTTTGCCTGCTTGTCGCTTGTACCTCTTTTCCACCACCACTCGTCCAGATCCGGTCGGGACCGCCGCTGGTGTCGCCATTGCCGATCTGTCCAGATCCGCTCGGGACCGCCGCTAGCATTGCCGGCCCCACCGCGAGAGCCAGCCCCGCCGCGCCGTCGCGGCTCTCCACCGCCGACCCCGCTGCAAGAGCCGGTCCCGCCGTCGTCGATTTTCGCAGGCCCCACCGCACCGTCGCGGCTCTCCACCACCGGCCCCGCTGCGAGAGTCGGTCCCGTCGTCGCCGATTCTGCCGCCTAGGGTTTCCACCGAGACTGCGTTTTGATTTGGCGCAGTAGTGACCGAGTCGGTCAGTTTCAAAACCGAAACCGACCGGAAGCAAAAAAAGAGAGAGAGAGAGCAAAAAAAGAGAGCAAAAAAAGGAAAAAAAAGATGTCTTCTTCTGCAGGCACCGTTTCTGTTCCTCGTTGCCCGGTGATCTTCGATGGTCTCAATTATCGGGACTGATTTCAGCACATGCGCATCCACATGCGTGGTCAGCGCCTTTGGGAGTTTCTTACGGGCGAGTTGCCTTGCCCGTCTCGTCCTACTCCACCTGTTGAGCCTGTACTCCTGAAGGATGCTTCCGAAGACACTCGTACAAAGGCTTCTAAGGCTTTTGAGGATGCCATGGAGACTTTTCAGACTCAGTATGCTGCTTACAAGACATGGATTGATGAAGATGCTCGTACCTCTGCTATTTTGGTTGCTAGCATGGAGGTGCATCTCATTGGTGATGTTGTTGGACTGGCTTCCGCACATGCGATGTGGACGCATCTACGCAGCTGCTACGAGCCATCTGGTGATTCCTTATACCTTGCTGTTGTGCGACAGGAGCAGTCGCTACAGCAAGGAGATGCCACTTTGGATGTGTTATATGCTCAGTTGTTTGCGATATGGCGTCAGATCGACTCTTTGGGGCCAGATTTTTACCGCACCTGTCAGTGTTGTCAGCGTCAGCAGTCTCACACGGAGCTTCGCCGCATCTATGATTTTTTGACATGCCTCCGGTCTGAGTTTGAGCAGACTCGTGCTCAGTTGCTGGCTCGTCATTCTCGTGACTTTGTTGGAGGCCCTTGCAGTTGTTCGTACTAAGGAGATTCGACTTCGTGGAGCGGGCATGCTATCATCATCATCATCACTTTCTTCGGTTTGGTGGCTTCTCCGGCTTCTACACCCGCTGTGCCTTTGGTTACTCCTTCCTCAGTTGTGCCTCCGCCAGTGACAGCTGCTGTTGGTAAGGGTCTTCACTGCACCTATTGCAACAAGGATGGACATGTGGAACAATTGTGCTACAAGAAGAAGAAGGATCTTCGTCGTGGTGCTCGTCCTCTGAGGGGCACTAGTGGTTCCTCCTTTCAGTAGAGTTCTGGTACTCCTGACACTCAGCAGCTTCTCACATTGCTAGGCCGCAGGTTGCTTCTGCATCGTCTAGTTCTGCTGGTTCTGCTGCTCAGTCTTCTGGTGAGAGACCACCTTCTACTTATTCTTCCTCAGGTACATCACCTTGGATTCTTGATTCTGGTGCTTCTTTTCATATGACATCTGATTCCGCCTGTCTTACTTCCATTAGTCCTTTAGCTGCTCCTATCACTGTCCACACAGCAGATGGTACCTCTCTTTCTGTCACAGGACGAGGCACTCTTTCAAATTCCTCTTTTCATGTTCCTGCTGTTTCTCTTGTTCCAAAACTAACCATGCAGCTCATATCTGCTGGCCAGCTCACTGATCATGGTTGTCGTGTTATTTTCGATTCTGATTCTTGTTGTGTTCAGGATCGTCGCACGGGGACTCTGGTTGGTACTAGCCCTCGCCGCCGTGACTCCCAACGGCTCTGGGAGCTTGACTGGCTTCGCTTTCCTTCCGCTGCCCCAGTCAGTCGTCTTGCCTCCACCACTGCCTCTGCAGCTGCTGCAGCCTCCACTGCATCGTTTGCTCAGTGGCATCATCGCTTAGGACATCTTTGTGGTTCCTGTATGTCTTCCTTACTTCGTCGAGGTCTTTTAGGGTCTGTGTCTAGTGATGCTTCTCTAAATTGTCAGGGTTGTAAGCTTGGCAAACAACTTCAACTCCCTTATTCTTCTAGTGAGTCAGTGTCTCAGCGTCCTTTTGATCTTGTTCATTCTGATGTATGCGGACCAGCTCCTTTTGTTTCGAAAGGAGATCATCGATATTATATCATTTTTATTGATGATTTTTCTCGACATACATGGATTTACTTTATGTCATCTCGTAGTGAGGTTTTATCTATCTACAAAACCTTTGCCACCATGATTCGCACTCAGTTTGACTCTCCTATTCGTGTTTTTCGCGCCGATTCCGCTGGAGAGTACTTGTCGGGAGTCCTTCATGGCTTTGTTGCTGAGCAGGGCACTCTCTCTCAGTTTTCTTGTCCCAGTGCCTATGCTCAGAATGGTGTGGCTGAACGCAAGCATCGTCATCTTCTTGAGACAGCTCGTGCTCTCGCGATTGCTTCTGCTGTTCGACCACATTTCTGGGCTGAGACTGTTTCTACTGCCACTTTCTTGATCAACATTCAACCCTCCTCTGCTCTGTAGGGTGGGATTCCAGTTGAGCGTCTTTGTGGCCAGACTCCTGATTATTCCCAACTTCGCCTCTTTGGGTGTGTGTGTGTGTGTGCGCGCTATGTTCTTCTTGCACCTCATGAGCGCACCAAACTGACCGCTCAGTCAGTTGAGTGTGTTTTTCTGGGCTACAGTGCTGAGCACAAGGGATATCGTTGTTGGGATCCTGTTGGCCGACGGATGCGGATTTCTCGGGATGTTACTTTTGATGAGTCTCGTCCTTTCTATCCTCGTCCGTCTCTTTCCTCCACTTCATCATCTGTCGTTGAACCGTTTTCATTTCTGACTTTTCCTTCCAGTCCTATAGTCACCACTCCACCACAGCTTTTGGTCTCTCCGGTACCTCCTTCGTCACCTTCATAACCACCGGCATCCTCTCTCGAGGATGCTTCTGATCTTGTTCCTTCTTATCCTCTCCACTGTACTCGTCGCCCGCGAGTTGAGGTTACCTCTGATATGCCATCTCCTTCTGACGGGTCATCTCCTTCGGCCACTCCTCGTTATAGTCTTCGTGATCGCCAGTCTATTCGGCCTCCTGAGCATTTTGGTTTTGCTGTCGCTGCTCTTGCCGAATCGACTTCTTATCGTGTGCTGTTGTTCATCAGGAGTGGCAGCATGCGATGGCGGAGGAGATTGCTGCCCTTGAGCGTACTGGCACGTGGGATCTTGTTCCTCTTCCTACGCGTGTTACTCCTATCACGTGCAAGTGGGTCTATAAGGTTAAGACTCACTCTGATGGTTATCTTGAGCGTTACAAGGCTCGTCTTGTAGCGCGTGGTTTCCAGCAGGAGCAGAGCCGTGACTATGATGAGACTTTTTGATGTGACGATGGCCCGATCTTCCGAGAGGTACTGATAAGTCGATTGTGGAGATCTCGACGTTGATGATCCAAAGGCTCCGACCAAAACAGATCGAACCCCTCGCAATCACTACACCACTGCTCCGTTGGTTATCAACCGTGCCGAACACGATTGACCTCGCCAAGAAGGCTATCTCCTGCAAGCGAATCGAGAACACAAGCAAGAGAGTAAAAGATGCAATCTGAAATTGCGAATAATGTTTAAGTTCACAAGTTGGGGTTCCTCAAACCGAACATGCGGCGAAACTGCTAAGCAGAATAAACTCTTAAGAAAAACCCGAGTAAAACTAAAGGGGTGTGACCTCTTTAAATAGGGAAGGGGGAAGCCACACTTATCTAATGAAAAGGGATGTGGTACTATTCCTAGTTACTGTTCACGCGCGTGGTACTGTTCACATGAACAGTTCCGGCCCAAATGGCCCAAGTTACAAGGCCCTCGGCCCACTTTGACTCGGACTGGAAAAGTAACGTGTCTTCTTTCGCAGTTTCTGATCTGCTCAAATGGAGTTTGGAGGTGAGACTAGATTCATCTGAAAGTAGACTTCAAGAGCTTTCCAACGAGTACTCATGGGCCCCGAGAAGCCTTCTAGATCAAAAGTTATGGCCGTTTGAAGTTGGCTTGTCAGGCTGAATCCGAATTGATCTGGAGGCCGAATTGGATTCCAAAACCTGTCCAACTTGAATCCTTGCTTCAATTGGTTCCAAAGTGATGTGGTGCTACAAATATATATATTTTCATCATTAGGTAGCATCATATTCTCATTTAAAATATGTTGAAGTTGAAGAAACGAATTCACCTTTAGTTCATTCTTGATATGTTGAAGCATTTATGCAATTCAAATCTTTGACGTTGTAAACATGTAGGGGTGGCACATATGGGCAAAACCATAACTTTTGGAATCAAGCAAAGTTCATCCATATAATCATATCTCAATCGAACCATAGCAAATTCATCTAACAAGGGTGAAGAGATTTGTATGTTCTGCCATAATTCATCATCTTTATTCGGATTGTCCATACTAGATGGTGCAAAAAGAGATGAACACATAAACATTGGATGAGTACTAAATTTTACTTCCCTCTCACATTGAACATGATTCAGCATACAAGAATTGTTGTCCCAAACAGCAAGTTTCAATTCATCCATGTGATCGCAAGTTATGCATATTCGATATACAAGAAATTGATTTTCCACACCATAATCTCCAATCAAATTAAACTTATATCCAGGGTTGTAGGCACTAAACAAGAATTTCAAACATGCAAGTTCAGAAACTTTCTTCATAGCGTGTGACAATTTCATAGGTAAATCCAACATGATGTAACACAATGAATTAGCAGGAGAAATTCTAGGCAAAACTTCTTTATGTGTTATTAATTCGACATGTGCAAAATTATGAGAATTTAGATCCGCACATGGTTCATTTAAGTCAATACAAGGAACATCGAAAGATTGCACTACAGCAGGTATATACTCACAAGGTTGCTCTATGTCTTGTTGTAGCACCAAATCAGTACCGTGAGCGATGATAGCACCATGGCCTTTACCTTTTTGGCTCTCCTCAAATGATGTAAGTGCATCCATCTCCTTATCTTCATTCTCAACCAATGGGGTCAGTGATTCAATCAGCTCATGCCCCTCTTTGGCATGGTTCTCAACTACCTGCAAGTTGTTAGTCATAGAAAATGGCACAAACACAGGTTTGTTCTCATGATCATCACCATTACCTGCAAGGTTAGCTGCAAGAGCATATTCATCCTCAACATCACAAGCACTTACATAACCACCATCTTCTGTCGTAATATACGCCTGCTGACTTGGGCAATCTCTCATGATGTGGCCCATCCCTTTACAACGGTGGCACACAATGGCCGTCGTACGGCCCGTGGAAGCAACCGATGAAGTGCTCTTTGTTGGTGCTTGCATACTAGTAGATTTGCTCGTCTCGGATGCGCGTGATGGTGGCGGAGGCGCTGCTGAATGCGCCCTACTCACAGAGGGGGCAGCAGCTCGAAAAATAGGAGGTGGGGCTGTCTTGGCTTGCCCTGGTGTCGATCTCGATGCAGACGTACTCCCAAAGTTGCTCCTAGTCCTTTGTCGCCTACCCTGCAATTCCTTCTCTGCCAAACAAGCAAGCTGGACCAATCTATTGATATCATTATACTCTTTGTAATCAATTATGTCCTGAATTTCACACCTTAAGCCCCCATAAAAACGATCCATCGTATCCTCCTCATCTTCTACAACATTACAACGCAACATGCCTATTTGTAGTTCTTGATAGTATTCCTCGACAGATTTATTACCTTGGTTTAATTGCTGCAATTTCTTACGCATTTCATGGTTAAAAGCAGGAGGAACAAATCTAGCACGCATAGCTACTTTCAATCTATCCCATGTATCAGGTGCTAAACCAGAATTAACTACATGAGTCCACCAAATGATAGCACGATCTTTAAATTCACTAGTAGCTTGTCTGACTCTATGCACTTCAGGAACTAGATGGGCATTAAATTTTTGTTCAACTGTCATCTCCCAATCTAGATAAGTTTCAGCATCATAAACACCCGCAAAGGATGGTATGGTAAATTTAACTTTAGCAAATGGTTCATCATTAGCACGAGCATTGTAGTGCTGAAAATTATTACCTCCCATACCATAACGATTGTGATGTAAGCG
This sequence comes from Dendrocalamus latiflorus, assembly GCA_017311315.1. Classification (NCBI taxonomy): domain Eukaryota; kingdom Viridiplantae; phylum Streptophyta; class Magnoliopsida; order Poales; family Poaceae; genus Dendrocalamus; species Dendrocalamus latiflorus. The sequence goes on along the minus strand of CM029638.1, from coordinate 21,154,004 downwards.
GTGTTGTGGGCGTGCATCATGGGCAGCAAATGCAGCGCCAGCATCTCGGCTTTGTCTCTCATTGATGGAACTGATGGAGCGCTGCAATGTGTCTATCGAAGCTTGAAGCTTCCTATCGATGCGTCGTTCATCCAAGAGCATCATGAACTCTCCCTTTAAAACACACTCTTGATCATCAGACGACCCACCTATCATGGTTAGTAGAAAACAGAAGACAACACAAAGATATTATCCCAATCAACTACTAGGTGGTGGAAGGTGGAATCACACATTCTTAAGCGTCTTACCACACCCTTACAAGTGTTCTTATCAATGCAGCAGGTGGTACAACCGGTGGCTGGTTCGTGACACCGTGTCGAGCGTGGGTACGATTGCAAGAGGGGACCTGTTCTGATCAAGAGTATGTGGAGCTTGGAAGGCACAATATGTAGCAAAGGAGAACAATCAGTTAATTTCAGAAATTGCATAGAATTGAATTATAGTCCGTATCTAGCACTTAGCCTATGTTGCTGATCAACCAAGGATGGAAGAAGGCTAAGAATAAGTGTATGGCAAAGTGTAGGAGTGGTAAATACAAGATAATTCAATCCAATTCAATCTGGAATTGAAGAACACAAGGATTGACCCAAAACTGAAAACTTCAGATTTCTGTCCACTGGACAGCACGTTGGTAATTCGGCCGTAACTTTTTGTCAGATGCCTCTTTTTTCACTGATTCTTTTTTTTACTATTTTCTGACGGCTTTTTTTACAGATTTTGTTTTGGGGCCAACTTCTGAATCCCAACACAGAAATTCGCACAAAAATCACAACTGCTGACTGTTGCAGATTCAGAACAGATAATTGGGTCAACTTTCACCGCACATATCTCTTAACTGCCTGGCTGGAATGATGTGAAATTTTACAGATAGATGGATAAGGAATTTTTGAATCTAATGGCGGTGGTCCCACTCAAAAATAATCTCGGAATCAAAAGATATGATGTTTTTGGTGGCGGCTGCAGAGGAAGGAAAAATCAGCCGAAATTGGAAATTAGGGTTTGGGGTGGGGAAATTTTTTTGTTTGGATTTTCAATGGAACAAAGATATGACCAGCAACTAGACAATACTATGACGGACACAAATTCAATTTAGCAAACCAAAACTAACAGATTGAAAGGCACAACGGGGTTTGGACAGCGGAAATTAACTCTTTTTGTGGGGCAATTTTTTTGTCTGGACTATAGGAAATAAAAAACCAATCTACTAACTAGGGATACAAGAATTACCTCACGGGCAACCGTTGCTCTGATACCAACTGATGTGACGATGGCCCGATCTTCCGAGAGGTACTGATAAGTCGATTGTGGAGATCTCGACGTTGATGATCCAAAGGCTCCGACCAAAACAGATCTAACCCCTCGCAATCACTACACCACTGCTCCGTTGGTTATCAACCGTGCCGAACACGATTGACCTCGCCAAGAAGGCTATCTCCTGCAAGCGAATCGAGAACACAAGCAAGAGAGTAAAAGATGCAATCTGAAATTGCGAATAATGTTTAAGTTCACAAGTTGGGGTTCCTCAAACCGAACATGCGGCGAAACTGCTAAGCAGAATAAACTCTTAAGAAAAACCCGAGGAAAACTAAAGGGGTGTGGCCTCTTTAAATAGGGAAGGGGGAAGCCACACTTATCTAATGAAAAGGGATGTGATACTATTCCTAGTTACTGTTCACGCGCGTGGTACTGTTCACATGAACAGTTCCGGCCCAAATGGCCCAAGTTACAAGGCCCTCGGCCCACTTTGACTCGGACTGGAAAAGTAACGTGTCTTCTTTCGCAGTTTCTGATCTGCTCAAATGGAGTTTGGAGGTGAGACTAGATTCATCTGAAAGTAGACTTCAAGAGCTTTCCAACGAGTACTCATGGGCCCCGAGAAGCCTTCTAGATCAAAAGTTATGGCCGTTTGAAGTTGGCTTGTCAGGCTGAATCCGAATTGATCTGGAGCCCGAATTGGATTCCAAAACCTGTCCAACTTGAATCCTTGCTTCAATTGGTTCCAAAGTGATGTGGTGCTACAAATATATATATTTTCATCATTAGGTAGCATCATATTCTCATTTAAAATATGTTGAAGTTGAAGAAACGAATTCACCTTTAGTTCATTCTTGATATTGGCCGCTATGGTCGTACGTGTTGGTGGCGTGGTCACATCACTTTTGCTCCTGTTGCTCACATGACCACCGTTCGCACTCTTCTTGCTGTGGCCTCTGTTCGACAGTGGTCTATCTCTCAGTTGGACGTCAAGAATGCCTTTCTCAATGGCGAGTTGCGTGAGGAGGTCTACATGCAGCCACCCCTGGGTATTCTGTTCCTGAGGGTATGGTTTGTCGTCTTCGCCGATCTCTCTATGGCCTCAAGCAAGCTCTTCGTGCCTGGTTTGATCGTTTCTCCTCTGTTATCACTGCAGCTGGTTTTTCGGCGAGTGCTCATGATCCTGCTCTTTTTATCCACACATCATCTCGTGGTCGGACGCTTCTGCTTTTGTATGTTGATGATATGATCATTACTGGAGATGATCCTCAGTATATCGCTTTTGTCAAGGAGCGGCTTCATGAGCAGTTTCTTATGTCTGATCTAGGTCCTCTTCGCTACTTTCTTGGGATTGAGGTTATTTCTACTCCTGAGGGTTTCTATCTATCCCAAGAAAAGTATATCCAGGATCTTCTTGATCGTGCCTCTCTTACTGATCAGCGGACAGCTGAGACTCCCATGGAGCTTAATGTTCATCTTCGTCCCACGGATGGTGAGCCTCTTGCTGATCCTACTCTCTATCGTCATCTTGTTGGGAGCCTTGTTTATCTTAGTGTCACTCGTCCTGACATTTCGTACCCTGTGCATATCTTGAGTCAGTTTGTTTCCGCTCCCACTCAGCTCCACTATAGTCATCTTCTTCGTGTTCTACGATATCTTCGTGGAACTATCTCTCGTCGTCTTTTTTTCCCTCGCTCCAGCTCTTTACAGCTCCAGGCATATTCTGATGCCACCTGGACTAGTGATCCCTATGATCGCCGGTCTCTCTCTACTTATTGCGTTTTTCTTGGTGGTTCTCTCATTGCTTGGAAGACTAAGAAGCAGGCAGCAGTTTCTCGTTCGAGTGCTGAGGCTGAGTTGCGAGCTATGGCTTTGTTGACTGCAGAGGTTACTTGGCTACGGTGGTTACTTGAGGACTTTGGTGTTTCTGTTTCTGCACCGACTCCTCTTTTGTCTGACAATACAGGTGCTATTAGCATTGCTAAAGATCCGGTGAAGCATGAGCTTACAAAGCATATTGGTGTTGATGCTTCCTACATACGGACACAGGTGCAAGACCAGATTGTTGCTCTTCAGTATGTGCCTTCCGAGCTTCAGTTGGCAGATTTCTTCACAAAGGCACAAACCAGAGCTCATCACAGTTTTCATCTCTCCAAACTTCATGTTATTGATCCACCATGACTTTGAGGGGGGTGTTAGATGTGTATTATATAACTATGTATTTACCCCGTTGTATAAGGGGTTTCTTGCATATATGCCACCTGTCCATGTATATATATTGGCCCTTTGGGCACATGATGAATACAAGCGTTATTCAACAAATAGAACTAGTACATTCCCTTCTTTGAATATCCTTACAAGTAGTTAAATTAGGATTTACTAGGGCTGGACGAAAAACTCAAAGCTCGTTAGCTCGCTTGGCTCGTGGCTGGCTCGGCTCGGCTCGGCTCGGCTCGTTAGGATAACGAGCCGAGCCGAGCCAAGATTTTAGCTCGTTAGCTATAACGAGTCAACTCGAGCCAGCTCGCGAGCCGCTCACGAGCCAAACGAGCCATGCTTCCAGGAATTTAGATATGCATATGCTGCTTCCATGGACCTAATTTGTACTCTATTGCATGTGTTAATGTGTAAATTTGTACTCTATTGTACCCAAACGAGCCATGCATGTGTTAATTTGTACTCTATTATACCCAAACGAGCCAAACGAGCCTAACGAGCCAAACGAGCCAAACTTCCATGGATGAATATATGATGGAGATATTTTTTGGCCCTGGCTCACGAGCCAAACGAGCTAACTCGAGCTTTTTGTCGAGCCAAGCCGAGCTGGCTTTTTAGCTCGTTAGTTATAACGAGCCAGCTCGAGCCAGCTCGTTATCCTACCGAGCCAGACCGAGCCGAGCCGAGCCGAGCCGAGCCGAGCCAGCTCGTTATCCAGCCCTAGGATTTACCCTTGTGACTTGCTAGATACAGTTGTACTCATTACTTGCTAAATAAACAGAAGAACAATAGAATTGTGATGATCAAGCAGCTGAAGAAGCTCCAGAGGAACCCTACTACGTTGAAGATGACTGGTTTTAGGTCTTAGCCACACTCAAGTTGCCTATGGATCCTTCTTTTATGTTGCAAGATAACTTGGGATTGCATGCTCGCTGCGTCAAAACTAGGTTGTTAAACCATATTTATGTAATAAAGCTTAGCTCTTTGTTGCAAGGATGTGTTGACTCTGCAACTGAACAGTCATGGGTAGTTGCGGGGATTACTAGCGCCTCCAGAAATAGGGGCGTTACAATTGCAACTCAAGGTCTGAAACTTTGAACATAAAAAACATCAATTGGAAGGTGTGAAATTTCGACCAAAACTTTTCAGCTCAAAAAACGAACTTTCAATTGAAACATGTGAATTTTCAACTAACACAAAATCCCGTAAAACATATATAAAAAACACAGCCAATGGGCAGCCTGCTCTCGTGCTGACATCGGCGGTGTGCCTCCATGCTTGTGGCTCACGGCAGCAGCGCCGATGTGAGATTATGTGAGCACTGGTCATTCACGGATGGATGATATCGGCGAGTCATCAGTTGAAGAAGTCAAGGCTCGTGAAGAAGTGAAGGTTGGCCCAAGCGCGGCAGCCGGGCAGAGGCCCAAGAAGAGTAACGTGAGGCTCTATGGCCCTGAATGGAAGCATATAGCGTAGCTGATGGGGATTCCTCCGCCTGCGTGCGGATAAAGCAGGGTCCTGGGGACCATGTAAGACAACAAGAAACATAACAACTATCTGAACCTTCCTTGTGCTCTGCTTGTTCTTCGCTTTTCCCCTTGTTCTTCTTCCTTCCAGTTACTGATGCTAACATAATTGGTATCAGAGCCACCGATCTGGACCCCAGCAGTATCCACCACGATCACTTCACCCGCTTCCGCAAGAAACGGGGTGCGATGGATCCCAATCTTCAGATCATCATGGACGAACTGAAGGGCATTCGCGGCGACTTCTCCGATCTCCAATCATCCTTGTCGCAACGCATCGAAGCTGTGGAGAAGACATTAGCGGATCGTTTCGGCGCCATGGAGGGTGCGGCCAAGGTGTTCGACGATTGGAAACCCCGCATCGATGCCACCGTTGACGACCTCCGAGTGGAGATCGGGGCGCTTCGCAAGACGGTCCATCGAGTGGTGCTCGATGGCAACCCAGCAACCTCGACGGGCATATTCTCCAGTCCAATGGCGGCCGCGGCAGCTTCATCAGTCGGTAACCCGACCGTCGGCCCAGGCGGGCACCGCGACGCACCTAATCACCGGGAGACTGGGTTCCACACCCACCTCCCAGTCAAGGGTACGCATGATCTTCCCCCTCCTCCGTTGGGTCGTTCTACTTCCTTCCCCGTGCTTGCAAATTTGGGGTCGGGCGGGCTGGAGACGAGATCTGGGGGTGAACGTTCTAGTCATGCTTTACATCAGTTACCTAAAATGCATTTCTCGTCTTTTGATGGAGACAATCCTAAGTTGTGGACCACACGTTGTGAGGATTATTTCGACATGTATTCCGTTGATCCATCCTTGTGGATCAGGGTTGCGGGGATGCACATGTCTGGGGCGGCGGTGCGTTGGTTGCAGTCAGTTGAGAGCCGCGTTCGCCGTATCCTCTGGGCTGAATTTTGTCAGTTGTTATTGGAGCGCTTTGGCAGGGATCAACATGAATTGTTGATTTGCCAGCTTTTCAGCATTCGGCAACAGGGTTCGGTGTCCGAGTATGTGGAGAAGTTCTCGAGTTTGGTCGATCAATTGATCGCTTATGGGTGTCAGACTGATCCACTTTATTATGCCATGCGTTTTGTGGATGGGCTTCGTGATGATATTAAGCATGCTGTTCATATGCATCGTCCTTCGACTTTGGATTCTGCTTGCGCTCTTGCTCTGTTACAGGAGGAGATGGCGGACCCATCTAAATGCAAAGAGAACCGCAAGCCAGAGTACTCCTGGAGCAACAGACCGGTGCCGCGGAGTCCCCTGCCGCTGCCTCCGCCGCCGCGCCCGAATAAGCTGGTCGTGTCGTCGTCACCGGGGGAGGATCGGCGTGGTCGTCCTATCGAAGACAAACTGGCCACTCTTCATGCTTATCGCCGTGCACGAGGCCTGTGTGTTCGGTGTGCCGAGAAATGGTCTCGCGATCATCGCTGTCTGGAGCATATTCAGTTACACGCCTTGCAGGAAGTTTGGGATCTTTGTCACATGGAGGAGGCTAGTTCAGAAGCGGGCGAGCCACTGGCCGAAGGGGATCAACAACTGTTCGTTTCCATTTCGGTTTCGGCGGTACAAGGCTCTCTGGGCACTCGCACGATGAAATTTCAAGGAACTATTCAGAACCGTTCCATATTGATTCTACTGGATTCGGGCAGTTCACACTCCTTCATCAGTTCATCAGTAGCTGCTTCTCTGCGTGGTGTTCACTCTCTGCCCACGGCGGCTATGGTTCGTTTGGCTGATGGCAGTCGAGTTGCTTGCACTTCACATTTACCAGATGCAGTATGGTCAGTGCAAGGCTACCAATTCTCTTCTCCGTTGAAGATTTTTCCATTGACCGTATTTGACATGATTGTGGGTATGGATTGGCTGGCTGATTTTAGTCCGATGAAGGTTCATTGGCGTGAGAAATGGCTTCGTATTCCATACAAAGAGGGCTGGGCTGAGTTGCACGGCATGAACGCCCAGTTGCCCGTGGGATCTGTGGTACAGTTATCGGCAATATCGCCCTTGCCAACTGACAGTCAGGCTATGTTCCTTCCAGAGGTACAGGAGCTTCTACGGGAATTTGATTCTGTGTTTACTACTCCTTCTCAGCTGCCACCCAAGCGTGACTGCGACCATACCGGTTTCGGTCCGCCCCTATCGCTATCCTCCGGCTGTCAAAGATGAGATGGAGCGGCAGGTTCAGCAGATGCTTCAGTCGGGTGTTATTCGTCCCAGTACTAGTCCATTTTCCTCGTCCGTACTCCTCGTCAAAAAGAAGGATGGTACATTTCGCTTTTGTGTTGATTTTCGACATCTTAATGCAATTACGGTCAAGGCCAAGTATCCGGTGCCCATCATTGAGGAGTTGTTGGATGAGTTAACAGGGGCTAGTTGGTTTTCATGTTTGGATCTCACTGCGGGCTATCATCAGATCTTGCTTCGCAAAGGGGAGGAGCATAAGACATCATTTCAAACGCATGCTGGTCATTATGAATTTCGCGTAATGGCCTTCGGTCTATCTGGAGCCCCAGCCACATTTCTCAAAGCTATGAACACTACTCTTTCTTCGCTCCTTCGCAAATGCGTCTTGGTTTTTTTTTGACGATATCTTAATCTACAATCGCACTTTTGATGAGCACTTGCAGCATCTTCGGGCAGTCTTGCAGCTATTGCGCACCGACAATTGGTTGGTCAAACGTTCTAAATGCAGTTTTGCTCAGCGTGAACTACTTGGGACATATTGTTTCAGCGGCGGGTGTCGCTACGGACCCAGCAAAAGTGCAGGCAGTGCTTCACTGGCCAAAACCAGCTAACGTTAAGGAATTGCGCAGTTTTTTGGGTTTGGCCGGGTACTACCGACGATTTGTGCGGCATTTTGGTATTATCTCTAAACCATTAACCGAGCTTTTGCGTAAAGGATGTCTATTTGTGTGGACTAGCCAACATCAGCGGGCTTTTGATGCACTGAAATCTACTCTCACCTCGGCTCCCGTCTTAGCATTGCCGGATTTTCGCCAAGTTTTCGTGATTGAGACTGATGCTAGTGGCAGCGGCATTGGCGCCGTGTTGATGCAAGCTGGTCATCCTCTCGCATTTTTGAGCAAGGCCTTGGGCCCGCGTTCCTTGGGACTTTCCACATACGAGAAAGAGTACATGGCAATCTTACTAGCTGTCGATCATTGGAGATGTTATTTGCAACTGGCGGAGTTCCATATCCTGACGGATCAAAAAAGACTGGTGCAACTTCAGGAGCAGCGACTACACACGCCTTGGCAGCAAAAGGTATTTACAAAGTTGTTGGGCTTGCAGTATAAGATTATCTATCGCAAGGGAGCTGAGAATAGGGCTGCTGATGCCCTGTCTCGATGTCCACTTTCTGCCAACCAATGTGCTGCCATTTCGGTTGCCACTCCAGCTTGGGTTCAACAGATCAGAGACTCTTATGAATCGGATGACTTCTCTCAACAGCTCATTACCAAGTTAGCAGTAGAGCCCACGGCGGTGCCTCATTTCACATTACAAGACGGGTTGCTTCGTTACAAGAGTCGCCTGTGGGTTGGTGTTGTTCCATCTCTTCACCAGCTATTATTGTCAGCGCTTCATTCTAGTCCGGTTGGAGGGCATTCGGGCTTTCCTGTTACATTTCGTCGTGCCAAGAAGCTATTCGCCTGGAAAGGTATGAAGACAACTGTCAAATCTTTTGTCGCAGCTTGTCATATTTGTCAACAAGCGAAACCGGACCGTTCTCGTCTTCCTGGGCTGCTTCAGCCGTTGGAGGTCCCGGACAGAGCTTGGAAGGTTATTTCCATGGATTTTGTGGAGGGTTTACCGACGTCTCGTAGTTTCAATTGCGTCTTGGTCGTCGTGGACACTTTTTCCAAGTATGCACACTTTGTGGGATTACGTCATCCTTTTACGGCGCTGACTGTGGCCTCAGTTTTCATGCAGCAGATTTATCGCCTTCATGGTTTACCTTCCGCCATTGTTTCAGACAGAGATCGGGTTTTCACCAGTCAATTGTGGTCTCATTTGTTTAAGCTGACGCACGTGCAGTTGAGGATGAGCTCGGCATATCATCCGCAATCGGATGGCCAAACGGAGCGTGTCAACCAATGCATGGAAACATTCCTCCGTTGCTATGTTCATGCTTGGCCCAACAAATGGAGTGATTGGTTACATCTGGCCGAGTACTGGTACAATTTTAGCCCTCATTCAGCTTTGGGTCGTTCGCCTTTCGAGGTACTGTATGGGTATGCTCCCTCTCACTTTTGCATTTCTGACTCGGATGTTGCTCCTGTGGCCGATCTTCAGTCATGGTTGGACGAACGTCAGATGATGACTGACCTTATCCGTCAGCATTTGGTCCGAGCTAAGGCTCGCATGGTTAAGCAGGCAAATCAGCACCGTTCAGAGCGGCAATTCACGGTAGGCGACTGGGTTTATGTGAAACTTCAACCGTATGTCCGCTCTTCGTTGGCGCCCCGTGCAAATCAGAAGTTGGCTTTTCGGTACTTTGGTCCATACCAGATTCTTTCACGCATCGGCTCAGTTGCTTATAGGTTGGCTTTACCAGCGTCTTCCATGGTGCATCCTGTGTTTCATGTTTCGCAGCTGAAACAGGCCGTTGGCCATCCACCAGCGGTGTCCCAGGTGCTTCCGGATGAGACTATTCAGTGGAGTGTTCCGGCTCGGATCTTGCAGCGGCGCTCCGTCGTCCACGGTAATACTACTACTCTCCAGGGCTTGATCCAGTGGTCAAATATGCCGGCTTCGTTAGCGACGTGGGAAGATTTGTTGCCTCTACGGCAACGTTTTCCCCAAGCTGCTGTTTGGGGGAAACAGCTTCTGAAGATGGGGGGATGTGAGCACTGGTCATTCACGGATGGATGATATCGGCGAGTCATCAGTTGAAGAAGTCAAGGCTCGTGAAGAAGTGAAGGTCGGCCCAAGCGCGGCAGCCGGGCAGAGGCCCAAGAAGAGTAACGTGAGGCTCTATGGCCCTGAATGGAAGCATACGGCGTAGCTGATGGGGATTCCTCTGCCTGCGTGCGGATAAAGCAGGGTCCTGGGTACCATGTAAGACAACAAGAAACATAACAACTATCTGAACCTTCCTTGTGCTCTGCTTGTTCTTCGCTTTTCCCCTTGTTCTTCTTCCTTCCAGTTACTGATGCTAACAGATTACGGTGGCAACACAGCGCTCCGCGATAGGGAATTGGATGGGAGGTAGAGATCAAGGGGGGAGGGGAGGAGGGCATCGTGTAGGAGACGAATCGGGAAGTGGGAGAATGAACAAGGGCCAAGGGGAAAGGAGGTGGACATGGAAGGATTATAAGTCATTTTAGAAACTTTGAATGATACAAATTGCGGTGGAGAAAAGTGAAACCAGAAAGAAGATGTAATGAGTGGGAAGGTAGGCTGCACCGTGCGTTAGCAACGCACGAGCGTAGAGTAGTCTTTCACCCATATAGAATTATAAGTGGATACTAGTAGAGCACTATGGCTACAAGTAATGCGAGGTCGGAAAACATCGAAGCAAACACTCTACAAAGCTTGAAATATGTAATATATATCACATGCAGCGAATAGATGGAGTTTAAGTTTGTCTCTCACAACTTAATTGCGATTAAATAATTTTGGATAGTGTGGCAAGCAACCAATTAGCACTCAAATTCAATAACGCATTTTTCAATAGAGTCGCTTACAAATGCATCGATACATACATGGAAAACATTTTATACATTATTGTTCAGTGCCATCGAATCCCCAAATGTATCTTTGCGCTAGTTCCATGTCTCACATAATTGACTTCCATTTATAGCGTGGTTAAAATTCTCGTCTATTTTTAGCCCAAATCCATGGATCAATATCTCCAAGCCCTACTTGTCAGACCCGGATTTTTCAATCCAGAATCTCCTGTGAACCCACTGCACTATTTCCTGGATCAGTAGATAGTGCTCACAGGTACATTGCTGCATCATTTCATACATCGCATGAACAACAACAAATCATAATAATATTACATAACGGGGTTTTGAATTATGCCACGTCGAGCAATTAGTTTACATAAGGGCCGGTCAGGCCAAATGTTCACATTACAAAAGTACGACAGCGGAAGCAAAAGCACAGTAGAGCCCTTAATCCACAGGCATCGACTGGGGGTAAGTATGTGCCGTATGATTATTACCTAAGCTAAGACAACAATTATAGGCACACCACACCATAGTCTAACTACTTAGGACTCAAAAGTGTAAGAGATGTCCTAGTTCTCGGCGTTGTTTCCTCCTCCTGAAGCAAGGGCATCTTCATATGCATAATGATCTTGGGCTCCTGAATCTGATTTTGGTAATGCGAGTGTGAGCACAAACCACCATACTCCGTGAGCCAATACACAGAATGCAATATATAGTATGCATGGCTTATCAAGAGAAGGCTGGGGTTCTTTTTTTTTTGCCAGAAATTGCTTTTCAATTATAAATCTTAGAAAATCTCCTAT